>OZ018398.1:14778915-14799706 GCA_963969525.1 Ontholestes murinus
CTATATACTTGCACGTTGGTTCAGCGTTAACGTATGCCAAGACGTTAATAACATTTTCTTCATTTTGTCTTCTACGTACCCTAATTCTTACCGAAACAGGTTGAACATTGCCAGTTTTTCGTAATCGTTCTGCCCAGTCTTTTAAAAACTTTTCTTGAATGACGCCGTCTTTCGGGAAATCGTAACCCATATTCTCTTTCAGCAATGACTACATTTTGTAGACTTTCAAAATACACTGCTAGCATATTATATGCTTCTTCATTTGAAAAATAAAGCATTATAAAAAAATGATTTTTCAAACGTTTAAATCAACTTTGACAGCAACAACAAATTATAAATAAACAATCACAAAACAGAAATGTCATTTCAAAAGGTGACTTGATTACTTTTACAACATCGCCCAGGAAAATAGTTTGACATACTCGTAATGTTACAGCTTATCCATATAAAACCATTGAAGAAATTTTAAAGGAATCTAGGATAAAATTTTCACTCTAGAAGGACTGAATTTGTGTACGTACAGCAAATAAGGGGAAACATTTTGAGTTTCTAAAATAACTAGATAATTGATGCTTTTAGAAATTTCAGCGTTTTGTAAATTTCTGTTATGGGTAATAAGTTTTATTATTTTTCATTAATTATGCTAATAAATATTGTTGTCATTTGTTTTTACATGACATTTTTCTAAAAGTAACTTTAGCCATATATTTTCATTTACACCTTACAGATGAACCAACACTTCGAAAACAACGAAAAACAACAACGAAAATTTTAAAAAATCTAAATATCTTTGGAATGACAAGAAATATCAGTTTGCGGTTTTGAGAAACAATATGTAATTTCATTTTCTTTTTTGTAAGCTGCTTCGAGTTATATCATTCCATTTGATATTTCTGAGAAAAAATACATAACTAGGGTTAAGTGTTACATAACGCCCTCTAGTTGCCAGCGCATAGATTAAATGTGTTAATGTTATTTATTTTTGTAATCAACTGCTAATACTCTTTCCATTGAGCCTAAGCTTGTGAAAATCGGTTAAGGTATACGGGAAGTTACAGACCATTTTCTGTAAACAAAAGTATACTTTCCCCATCACTTAACTGTAGGTGATAGAAAAAAATGACTTAAGCAAACATTGTAAACCAAGTACAGTAGTTTCTAATTTTGATAATTTTCAATAGCCTTAATGCGATAATATTTTGAAAAAAACGCAAATTAATTATGTAAATGATAAAATGCGCCACCTAGCGGAAAGCTAAGCATTAAAAATGTTTTACGCATTTTCTTTTGGCCGATTATGTCATAAAAAAATTTTCCCCCAAACTCTAGGATACACGGTTTCCGGGATAAGGCCGGTGGCCACCCCTTAATGAATCACCCTGTATATATACAAAATTTACATCATTAGGTATTCCCCCGCTGCGACTTCCTGGTGGTTGTTACGACTGATTTTCCCTCTTTAATTACGCGTTCAATCTCGAATCTAATAGGCTTAGTTTACTTCTCCTTTCTTGGATGTGTATCGGCTTTATTTTTCCCGGTTGGTGGTTTTTATGATGGCCAATCCTTCTTCTTTTAAAATTCGTTAGATGTATAAGTTAAGTGCTGCTTGTTTTATTTGTATGGATTGATGATAGTCAGCTGGTATAATGGTATCTGTCGTGATTGGCTTTCTGTATATTTTTTATGTTAATTTATTCTTCTTTCTAGTGGTCGAGATGTCCAAAAAGTTTAATTTATTATCTTCTTCTACTTCCATCGTAAATTGAATTCTTGGTTTAACTGATTGAGTGAGTTAGAAAAGTATCTAGTTGTCTTGTAGTACCGGTTCAAATACAGAAAATATCATCGACATATCTGCACCAAAAGAAAAAGTTTGACATCAGGTTGAATGTATGTGTTGATAATATTTATTCGAAGTGTTTCATATAAAATTCTCTAATTAGTGGTGATAAGGGCGTTAAGACGTCGTTTTTAATATAATATTCGTTATTGAATTTTAAATATGTATGTAGTTTTGGTTAAGGCATGTGTTGATTACACCAAGTATTTCTTCTGGGTTTGGATGTTTGTTTCTATTATTTGTTATTGTAGGATTATTTTGACTTCTTTTACGGTTATAAACGGGTAGACTTAACATTTAGCATATTGATGTCTTTTGATGTTAAAAATCTCTTCCCATTCATACCCATACCAAGAATTCAACACAATCAAAACAATCCTATTACAACAAAATAATAATAACGCGCAGGGAGGGGTCCAGCCCGCATTTCATTGGTTCGGATACCTTTCTCGCCAATCCATCTGATATTCTGTAACCTCTGCTATTGTTGTATCCATTCAACCAGCATAGGGCCACTTTATTGTCACAAGTCACTTCTTCACACTCTAGCGTTGATGCTAAGATAATTTTACAGCTATTCCTTGATCCTTGATCTTTCTCTTTGTCGGTCTTGTGAACAGTACCAGTTCCTTTTTTGATGGATTTACGTATAATTCTTGGTCTATGCACCATTTGTTACTATGTCAAGAGCATCCGAACTACGTTTCGCTAACTTACTTTCCGAGTTGCCGAAAAGTAGGATCGTGATATTGTTGGCATAACCTAACGTGTAGAATTCCTACTTAATCAGTGATTCCAATTGTTTGTCGACGACTAGGTTCTATAGGAAAGGGACAGCAGACTTACTCCTGTGGACCAACCTTTTGCAACCCGACTCATGTCTCATGTTACCTATTATAATTTTGGTATATTGGAAATCCACTCTAAAATATCTTTAGGAGAAAGGATGTGAGGCTTATTGGCCGATATGCTTTAGCTGTGGTGTAGTTCAAGCGTCCAGGGTTTGGTATAAAAATAACTTTTCCCTCCACGCATGGGGTATGTAACTAAAATCAAAAGATCCCCTTTACATGTCCATAAGGGTGTCCAAGGTAGCATCCTTGTCTCACTATTTTTTTTTTCTTCGCATGAGGTGGTGTCGCTTAGCGTCCCTGCACTACGGTCTCCGTGGTTCTTTTTTGTGCCTCTGGATGTTTTACTCCTTGTGTACTCTTGTGTCTTCTATGCAATCCATGAGTTTCTGCCAGGAGATACTCTTTAGTTGTTCTAAAGAAAGCATGGCTTCTCGAATTTCGCCATGTGTTCTCCTTTGTATGCTTCACAAGTACACAGTAGGTGTTGGGGAGTTTTCTCTTCTTCCAGACACCCACGGCATAGAAGGCTTTTCTTAATTCCTATCCTATGTTTGTGCTTATTCAGGTCACAATGCCCAGTGACTAGTCCTGTGATTTTTCTTAGTTTCAGTCTACTCAGTATTGGCAGCTTTAGCATGCTGTCAGGTACCAGACCATCTAGGAAGAGTTTCGTATGCCTCGTTCCAATTTGGTTATGGCATGTCTTTTTTGCTCCTCGGCTAGTTTACGTCGAATTATTTCCTTTCCGGTTTCATGAGATATACCGAAAGCGGGTCCAGATCCTACGAATTCGCCCGTTGCCCCTTCTTTACTAGCAAGTCGCCCCCCAGTGTTCAATAATTTTTTGGTCCTTGGATATCCATACTAGCTGTGTTTTTCTTGTAGACGCCAGTGCGTTCAGTCTGTTTATGCAGGTCATCAACTGGTCCTTTGTTAAGTCCCAACCCCATTACGTGATGAGCACACCAGTCAATGGCGGCTATTTCGGCCTGGAATATGGAGGCATGTTTCCCCAGAGCAATCGCGAATTGTTTGCTCCGGTTTAATCCTCCATAGATACCAGTCCCGGTTTCTTTAGTATTTTTGGCCCCGTCTGTATACCAGATGGTTCCTATAATCGTTCCCGGGTATTGTCTCACTATATGAGAGCGGGGATCTGTATGGTAAGAAACTCCTTATTGCTCAGTCTGTCCTTTCCCTGGTAATGATAGAGCCCGCCAGGTTCTCCTTATTGAAGGCACAGCTCCTCTCCTTGCTGAAGGCACAGCCCGGAAAATAGATATTCAATAAAAGTTTGCCCCTGTTTTCAGTTGAGTCTGTGTACGAACCGTCCTCCCTTTTAAGGCTAGTGAGTTTTAGTAAAAGATTTTTGGAGAGGGCCTTTTTTAATCGAGGTGTTTTCCACTTTGGAGTAGAAAAGTCCAAGGTCTCTCTGTTTTTTTGGCTTACCAGTTTATTTAGTCGCGCTCTGCTATCTTATGATTGTTCCAGAGAGAGACAAACATTTTTATTTATTATTATTTGTTACAGAGGGATTTACAATATTAATTGTAATTAGTTTTTCTGCCACAGTTGTTCCATTTGGAGTCATTTTGCTTATTTATAGCTCTGTTATGTACCCTTTTTGCTAGGTTTTCAGCGCCTCAATTTTTGTGCATCACCACGGACTTATGGGTCCCTCGTCTTCTATGTTTTTTCTTTGGCATCTCAGCCTTTTATTTTTGTCTAGCGCAGGTGGTTTTTTTCGAGTGGCTCGTACTGGCATTAACCGCTTCTTCCTCCAGACAAGCCTTTCTCCGCCTACGTATTTCCGTTCCGGTGCGGTTTTGCTTCTTTTTTGGCTCTCTCTTGTGCCACTACCATCACTGGTGGCTCCTGTAGTAGTATCCATTGTTCTAATTTCTGTATTAGGGGCATGCGAGGATGTATCCATGTTTGTTAAGGATACATCATCCCTCCGTGCTCCCCACCCTCCATCCTGCCGGTCATCTGACGGGACGACTCAGCTATTGTCCCTAGAAACCTTGATAGAGGTGGGTTAGTCTCTGATACCCGTCTAGGAGAAATCCGGACCAAAACGGCGTATTACTGCTCACATACCAGGTCAATTCGCTAGGATTCCTTCATCCCCCGACACGGGTCGCGACGTTCGACACAAACACATACGTGATCATGTTCATGATCATGTAAACATTGATTCGAAATCTATCATATGCTGGCCACAATCGCTAGGTGGGATTTTTGGTTCAACCTTCTCTGGTCTAGATCAGCCGCGTTTAGTGGAACACATCATGAAGGGTGTAGTTCTTCACCGCGCACAATTTTCTTTTTTTTCCATTTGGTTATTCTTGTACGTATTTTTATTTATTCAATGTGCTTACATAATATATTCAAATATTAAGTTTTTAATTCTACGGAAATTTTGATGTAATTCAAACTGGGAATATTGATTTATCTAAAAAAATTTTGCAAATTGTTTAAAAATAAGAAAAAATATTATCAGGACTGACACTACAAGACTCTTTCAAATTATGTAAACAATTAAAAACGTCAACACGCCGGTGTAGACGCATTCGGTTGCGGCCCCGAACTAAAGTGCAGCAACGTTCATTCGGGTCAGCAGTTGGATGGGAGACAGGTACTATGCACCATTGGGATATAATTAATTGTGCTTTAGAGTGACGGGTGCGATCAAGTAACAAGCTCATTTACAAACATACACAAATACACAAATCACACAGCGGAAGGACCTCGTGTTCGATAGCCAAACAGTACTACTAAAAACGTCAATAAAAGTAACATTTACTTTATTTAATTTAACGGACCGTTATTATTAAACGCGTTAATTACATTAGTTTGAATGTAAGAATTTGAAAAATGCTGAGCAAATAATTTAATAGTAGCAGGTAAAAAATCAGAAGACATTCTACCCAAATTTAAATATTTTGTGATTACATAGATTCATATAATAAAATTCTTGGACTCTGTTAATAGCAGAAATAAATTATTGATATCATTATAATCAGCAGATTTTAAATCAACCAGTATTCAAATACTAAAGTTATTAATATGCTTTCAGGACAGTATGAATGTGAGTGTACTTTTTATAATGGATAATAGAAAATAACTACGATTTGTAAAGTTCTGTAAATTGACAAGTGTTGTTTATTATAAGTTTATCTTTTTTATTATTTGAAGAAAAAACATAAAACTCAGTAAAATTTAATGTGTACTATTATAATTAACAAATTAATATATAAATTTAGTTACAAAAAAATCATTTAATAAAAGACTCTTTATATTCTAATCTTTAATATTGTTTTCATTTCATCTTATGAAATTTCTCTAATCAAATATTTGCTAGACCATAAACCTCAAGGGTTGAGAGACACTGGATTGTTGAACGTCTACGCTACAATCGTAAAGTGTGAAGTTTAACATGTTTCTTTTTTTGTTTTAGGGAAGGACAACAGTCTCAAGAGGAATGGCATCGGTTATACGGCCGTTGCTCCGGCAATGAAATTTACCACATCGTCTTGGGAGACAGCCGATTTTTCGGCGAATACGAAGGGAAAAGTTTCACATACGCCAGTTTTCATTCGCATAGAAAGTACGTAATTTATACATCGATATATTTCCTTGTATAATAAATATCTACAATAAATAACTTAAAAATAATAAGTCAAAGTATATAGTAGACTCGTAATAATTATATTTGAAGTAATAAATCTATAGTAAGAATATCTTATATATTTCATTTTCAAGTAACAAATTTATGTCTTTATAAAAACAAAAATAGTGAAATAAAATGTTTAGTAGTAGTAGATTTACGAAATATTTTTGTGTTTTTCTATTTATTTATTAATTTGCTACAACATAAAGGACTTTAATATATTTTAAAATATAATGTGCTTTTAGAAAATAAATGTCGTAATTTCCGTAATTTAAATAAATAAATTCTACTGTAATTCATAGATATTTATACTAAAAAATACCTTTGCGATTATATAAATGTTATTTCACTCAATATTATATACAACGTATTTTTCCAATACTAATTTTATAGGATTAAAATTCCTGTTATATCTAAGGTAAAAATGTTAAGTCTTTTTATATAAATAACCCACAGTATAATTAGTTATTGACTTATTAAAGAGATGTTCTTAATCAACAGAGATGTATATATTTTCATAGAACTTTTTAAATGTTCTGACACTAAATACAATATAGATATTTTGAGACTTAAATCTCTGATTGAAAAATTTCCATCTACGCTTAAATTTAAATTAGTAATTGCAATATTAGAGTATCCACTATCAATCCTCACTAACACTCATTCCATCTTCTTTTCAATAATAAAATTCTTGTAGTTAATTCGAAAGTCTCAATTGATCTTCATATTTGGAATTTCTTATCATTGCGTATATCTACCTGTAAGTAGAATCGACGTAGAGTTGTATTTGTTAAAGATTTAAAGATGATTAGAAAATAAATATTGATAATTACAAGAATTCATTCTTTAATAGTAAAAAACTAACAGTGGACTAAGGAATTTCTAAAACATTGTTTTATACATAATCGTACTTTTTTCTAGCACATTTATAATGAAGATAATTTTTGAAACAAATTATTTAATTGTTTTAAGATTTTTTACATCTAATTCAACTAAGTTCCTCGTCATTCAGTTCATTAGACTTTTTGGCAAAATAGATGAATTAATTTAATTGTTATGAAGAATATTACGTATCATAATAAGTATTAAATTTTAGTACATAATAAAAATTTCTTCTTCAGGTATGGAGTGGCGTTGGTAGGCGTCAGGCCAGCAGAACTACCAGAGTTTTACGAGGACACGATACTCTTAAATCCCGGCCCCAGGCACATAATGAAGAAGAGCGACACTTGCTACTACATGAGCATAACGAAAGAAGAAAACTCCTCGTTTACCGTCGCTAACCATCAAGTCAACAACAACAACGCCTCCTCGGAACCGGTAATAGTGACAGCCGAGGAGAAGACCAGCGCCGCACCAGCAAGCAAAGACGGTACCGGTCCACCTCTACTCATACTGCAAGTCCCAACCTGTGTCAGTGAGTGTTGTGGCGCATGATTTTGTCAAACATGAAATTTAGAATTGCCAGCGAGATTTTTCAGCGGCATCGCCACGAAAATAACAGCGAAGGTCTTACCTGGCAGTTTTAACCTACTTTTAAACACTTTGTTAGCATTTTCTTTGTTTTATAAATACGAATCTCGGTAATGGTAAGGACATTTTGGCTTTCGATGTCGGTGTTTTTTTTATGTGTTAACATGGGTCGTCATAAATTTTCGAACCATCACATTTTTTATCATTATGGATATCAGTGTAGTTTGCTTTTAATGTTGGCACATATTCAATTCTTTTCCACAGCGTTTTCAATAACTAATATGGCCAAACGTGATAATAACACAACTTAATCATAACAAAATCCTATTATTTATAATATAAATCATAATAAATATATAATTATAAAGAAGGATTTATAATGTCGAAAATATCAATATTAATAATACTGATTAGGATATTCAAAAAATATTTCAATCTATCAAAAATTGTGTTGAAATTAGTTGAAAAAGTGATATTATCATATAAAAGGTGATATTGCTAATTAATTAATATAAATAAAAACTGAGTTAAATATAAAAATGCTTGAGCATTATCGACTAGTGTATCGGCTATCGTATTTTCTACCTACCTCAATACACTTACTCACATGTATTAATCTAGAGTCTACGTTATCGCTCGATCCAACGTATTCATGATATTAGCCAATGTATAATTTATTGGGACAGGTTATGAGTAGGATATGCCATTGAATTGTTGATTTTGATAATAAAGAGAATTACTAAGACCGTTCCAACGTGGTAATCCATACTTATACTGAAATATAAAATTCACTATGTTTTAACCACGAATATTTTTTTGTGGGCAAAACTAGTGAATTTTTCAATTCAGTTTATTCTGATAAGTCAAAATTCTAGATCAACATATTCTTAATGTATAATTGTTAAAAACACCTTGATAATTGAAAGTCAACGTAGTATAGAATAAGTTAATACAAAAAGATTTCACACGCTAAAAAATTTAATGTCTCTACAAAATACAATTGAAATTGTTACAGTCTAAAATAATTACTGAGAAGCAATTGAACATTGACGAAAAACTTGATGAACGTAAAAAAAATGGAACGTCTCAGCTAAAAACAGTTGAATTTGCTATAAATTTTGAAAAATATCATTTGTTCTATTAAAATAATTAACAATCGATAAACCCTCTTAAGTATTGATAAACTAATTTGATGAGCAAAACTAATTAAAAATTATTAGGAACAGTTAAATTTTTTATAAGCATTAAAACAACAATCGTGTGTTACTCAAGAAAATTAAAATTGTTATAAATTTATATAAAAATTAAAATCCAGGTGAAATTATTAAAAGTGCATAATCTATTAAGCCAGTTAAAATTGTTATATATTTGTAAACAAAACAATTATTTTAAAATAATAGTTTCAATTGACAAAATATACATTAATAATCAAATGCTGATCTAGAAATCAGTAAAAAAATGTTAATAAATTGTCTTTAAATTAATTGATAATTAATTATTTTATCTTTTAATATTTTTAAAATTATCACGTATTACATGAAAACAAAACAATGGAATGACTTTACAGAATATAATTCATATTGCTACAAAATTTAAGAAACTTTTTAATAAAAACAGTTGAAAAACTTTGAGGAATTCAATATAAACATTAAGCGCCACTACTCCAAGAACACTTACGATTAAAAAAGACTTAAACCTCTTGAATATGGATAAAAAATTCCACTACTCTAAAAACACTTCTAATTATATAAATTTTGGAAAAAAAAACAATAGACGATTTAACCCGTTAAAGGCTTGACGAACGAAAATAATTAAAATTTGTCAAAATCAATTGAAATTAAAAATAGTGCTTAAACAATTGAATTGATCTAGAAAAGAATGCAAATTGTGAATTATAAAAAATAAAATTTTTAAAACAATTGAATTTTTCTGTAAGAGACAATTGACAATCTATGAAAGCGGAAACAATTAAAAATCCCATAACATATCTTAGCTAATCTACGAAAACAGTTAAAATTGTCCGAAGTTTTTGTTACAAAACAATTGCTAAATGACTGTGATAATCTATTTATATTATAGAAATATTTGATTACTGGCAATGTGAGAAATTAACTAAAAAAAGCAGTTGAAAATGATAAAGCGCTGATTACTAGAATTATAAAACGCAGTTTATTAAATCAGTTAAAAAGTGGTTTTAATTATTAACCAATCATATAAAAACAAGTAAAAAATCACAATTTATAGATACAATTTAAAAACCTTGTTGAAATCGATAAGACAATTAAATGATATTACTTTAAAAACAGTTGAAATTATAAATTTAAAAAGAATCAGTAAAATAAGTTGCAATAAGATGAAATTAAAAAGCTGACAAAACATAGAAAAACGAACTTTGTACAGAAAGAGACCCTATTTCAAAATGTTTAATAATTTAAACAAACAATTACTAGCTATGCCTTTCCCACTTTGACAACAGTTTCACTATGAAAATTAGTAATGCATCTGAGAGCCACTGTTTCAATTTAGTAAACACTTGTTCCGAAAAATTTTAAACTCCCCCCTTTTTTTATATATCCGATGATGGCATAAAAGAGAAGGAATATTTTAATTGCTTACATAAAGGTAAAAGCATCGGCCCCGGTTATGACAATGTTCATAGAGATATAGTTAAATCATTAACCTAACACTATTCCTAGACCATACCCAAAAGATAGAAAGAGGTGTATTATTACATGTTCTCCCAAATCTGGCGAGGACGTATTAGACGTGTCGAGCATAGTCCAAACTCTCTATTTCCAGTCTTGGGTAAAACGTTTGAAACTATAATAATAAATCAAGCTAATACTCCGTATATCTCACCATATGCCTCCATACCAATTTAGTTTCCTAGATCATCGTTCTTCTTCTTTATTATATTCCATCCTTACCTCAAAGTGCCAAAAATCATTCCTCGAACATCTGAAATCGGCAATAGTCTAATTAGACACCCAAAAATCTTTTGACTCAGTCTGGTACGGAGGTTTGCTGTTCAAATGTAATTCCTTAAAGTTCCCACCTCATCTTCTTTATCTAATTGACAACATCTTATCCAATAGACTCCTACAAGTTTAAATCCACAATGCCCTACCACGTGCTTTTGTTCTCCATCAAGGTGTCCCTCAAGGATACCCTCTATCAGAAACTCTTTACCAGATTTATATTCATGATTTTTATATCCCTGGTCCACATTACCTGAATCCTTCAGCCTGCTCCGATACGCAGATGACACAGCCTTGGCAGTACATGCCTCTATCTTGTATAAGGCATTTACCATCGTAAAAGGACTTATCGATATCATACAATTATAATTTGCAAAATAAAGAATAACCATCAACCCGAGTAAATCCCACCTCTAATTCCTTGTCATCGTTGACATAATTTACTGTTCAAAATAATCATTAATACCAATTCCAATTCACCATCTCCTTCTTGCAAATACCTTGGAATTACGTTTGACCCCAAACTAACATTTAAAACATATTCTCAAAATATGAAAGCGAGTCTCAAGAAGAGGGCACAGCTTTTTAGAAGCCTTACTTATAAAAAAAAACAAGGCATAACAACAAAATCAGCTGTTTGTATTTACAAAAGCCGATCTATTCTGGAATACGCCTTTATCCTTCTTCATAAACCTCATTCTTATGTCCTTAAAAAAAGACTTTAATATGAACTGTACTGATATTTTTTCTTGCATCCAGTTTTTGACAAAAGACGATCAACTTTTTTTTCAAATTGCACTGTATATATATTTTGTACTGATCCGCAAGGAGATTTTTTTCTGAATCTAAATTTGTAAACGATTTTATCCATTCATCAAACCAAAGTCGAGAAATTGAGGATTAAAAAAAAAATTAAAAATCAAATACCCATAGTAAACAATATACAGAGCCTATTCCAAATGTCAAAAGTGACAGTGTCAGTCATTGGTACAATACTGCAATGATTTTTAATAATTTCATAATAAAAATGTTGCAAGATTTCAAAAACTGAAAAACGATTTCTGTAGAAACAAAATTCTAGTACAGTGTTTGAAATATTGCAACATTTTAATTATGAAATAATTAAAAATCGTTGCAGTATTCTATGAATGGCTGTCACTGTCACTTTTGACATTTAAAATAGGGTCTGTATATTGTTTACAATGGATACTTGACTTTTTATTTATTTTTTTAATCCTCAATTTCTCGACTTAAGTTTGATGTATGGATAAATTTGTCTACAATTTTATATTCAGGAAAAAAATCTCCTTGTGAATCAATAAAAATTTATATACAGTGCAATTAAAAAAAAATGTTGATCGTATTTTGTCAAAAACTGGGTGCGAGAAAAAATAACTGTTCAGATCCTATTAAAGTCTTTTAAAAATGGTTTAATTTGATGTTTTATTTATTAAAATCGGATAAAAAATAAGCGAGATACAGCACGAAAGGTTTTTCGTCAGTCACCCTGTATACTTCTGGAAATCACCATTTATCAATTAATTTCCTCATTCCATAACGACATTTACGATCATGACGTTTGAAGAACAATAAACATTAGCAAACATGACGTTTGTATGATAGATAAATGCAGCCTGAAAGACCGTGGGTCGACTAAACAAAAAATTAAACCATTATCTTCCACCAGAATTAATTTTATTTGTTACAAGTTTTTTATTTTATTTAATTTTTGTCTGTAAATTATCTAGAAATTGTAAAAAAATGTTAAAACAAGTGAATGCTATTCTAGAAAGCAATTACAATTGAAAAAAATAAAAACAAATTAAAAATTTCAAAAATAATTTAAACAATTGAATAATAAATTTAAAAATACGAAAACATTTCGTGAATCTACAACAATGAGTCTTACTAAGACTACAAAACAAATTAATTTGAAACAACTACTTCTCTAGCTAATACTTCGACAGACATTGAATAATACAAATTAATTTGCGTGTTACAAATAGTACAACTATTAAAGCAACACTAATTTGAATGAAATTATTTCTGTTGAATAAACTAATAAGTGATAAAATGTACTTTAGATTGTTTAAATGTAACTATAACATGAAAAATTATGAAAAATGAATTTTAAACTGATTTCATTAAATTAAATTAGCAAAAGCAATTAAAAAATCTAGCATTCAAGTTTATAATCATCTGCAGACACGTGTTTCGAACTTTCGCTCTCTTCAGTACAGCTTTATTATAAAATTGATTTTAAATACAAATAAAAACACTTACTAAAATAAATATAATGAAATATGATAATAAATATAATGAAATATATATTTCATAAGTAAGTAAGTGGGTATTTTTCCTTAATCCCGAACGTAATGATTTCTGAAGAATTCACTAATCCACCTCAGGTATAAAATAAATTCAGACCTTCAGTCGATTATATTTCATTCTTGTGTCAGTTGCCGTACATATCTGAGTAAGTTATTTATATTTCATTATATTTATTATCATATTTCATTATATTTATTTTAGTAAGTGTTTTTATTTATATTTAAAATCAATTTTATAATAAAGCTGTACTGAAGAGAGCGAAAGTTCGAAACACGTGTCTGCAGATGATTATAAACTTGAATGCTAGATTTTTTAATTGCTTTTGCTAATTTAATTTAATGAAATCAGTTTAAAATTCATTTTTCATAATTTTTCATGTTATAGTTACATTTAAACAATCTAAAGTACATTTTATCACTTATTAGTTTATTCAACAGAAATAATTTCATTCAAATTAGTTTTGCTTTAATAGTTGTACTATTTGTAACACGCAAATTAATTTGTGTTATTCAATGTCTGTCGAAGTATTAGCTAGAGAAGTAGTTGTTTCAAATTAATTTGTTTTGTAGTCTTAGTAAGACTCATTGTTGTAGATTCACGAAATGTTTTCGTATTTTTAAATTTATTATTTAATTTTCTACAACGAACTAAAGGATTTTATTACATTTTATTAAACAATTGAAATTACTAGATAATTTTAAAAAATACAATTAAAAATCGATAAAAGGGAAACAATCAAAATTGTTGTAAACATAATGGTTAGAAAGGTCATTGCAGTTAAATACCCCGACCTAGAAATTAGTTGAAATTAACAAAAACTATTTTATTGCTAGTTAAGTGAGAAATTAAAAATCATAAAAATCGGTTGAAAACTAAGTAAAACAATTGAATTGTTCAAAAAATTAAATTATAAATATAATAATTTATCCAATCAGTTGAAACTGGTGAATTTTGGTAATATGCTAATACTTCAAAAACAATTGAGATTATTATAAGTTATAAAACAATATATGCAATCAACAAAACCAATTGATTTTGATAAAAAAGTAGCTTAATGAATAAAGTAATTAAAAAATATTAATAACAATTCGTATTATCAAAAGCGCTTAAATACTTGAATATACACGCCGGTAGTGGCGCATTCGGTGGCGAGTCAAGCAACGTTGGTTCGGGTCAGCAGTTGGATGGGTGACCGGTACCATTCACCATTGGGATACAATTAATGGTGCTTTAGAGTGACGGGGACGATCCTTTAAAGTAACAAGCTCATTTACACATACACAAATACACAAATAACACATGACGGAAGGACCACGTGGTCGAAAGCCTAATACTACTACTACTACTAATTGAATATCACTCTAAAATAAATCAGAATATAAATTATTAAAACAGTTAAATTATCACAAGTAATACCATAAGTGATGGCAATTTACTCGAATAAATTTTGTTTTTGCATGAAAGTTTGTTGCTTAGCGATTTTAATGAGAGCAACTGTCACGAAAAAATCACGAGCCGCCAGGCGAGTGATTTTTTCTATCAGTTGCTCGAATAAAAATCGCGAATAAGCAACAAACTTGAATGCACTAAAAACAGAATTTATTCAGAGTTAATTGCCATCACGAATGGTATTTGGAAAGACTATTTCACGACTTGAAACGAATATCGGTTAATGGTTCAATATTTATATTAAAATTTTTATGATATATCTCCTGCAGTATTTTGGTCGAAAAATTCGACATTGATTAAAAAACACCTCCCTTATAATCATTTGCATTTACCTTTTTCATATTATACGCCCAGTCCTCATAATCGCGGCAAGAGTTTCCATTGAAGTTTTGCTAAAAACTGCTGGTTTTTATCGGCGCAGAATTCTTCAAATTGTTTCCAAACACACGATCTCGTTTAAGTTTTATTTTGTGGTACAGAACTTGCCACCGTCGCATTTATTATGGATGATAAAGTGTTACCAAACCTTTTGATTTTATAACCTACTTGCAACTGACATAAGTAGAAACAACGTTTTTCGCTTTTTTATCAAGGCTAATTCAATTCATTTGTCGGGAAATAGCTAACTTCAGGTTATTCAGGTGAATAAATAGCAACTTGGTGTTTATTCACTTATAAATTGACGTGATTGGCTAAAAAATATCACATGCCTCAGTTTCATTGGCTACATGCAATAGGAGTGGAATAGTCAAAATAATTAATATTACCAGTACTAAAGAAGACATTTTATAAGGTTGATAAAACTTAACAAACTCAATAAAGCAATTAAATGCTACGGCTACAGAAACAATTAAATATTGATAAAAAAATCTATAAAAAGCGCTAAAACAATTGAATGTCATTACAGAAAGCAATTACTATTAAACATTATAAACAAACAGTAGAAATTATCAAAACAAATTAAACAATTGAAATTGTTAAAACATTGTAAAAAGAAAAAGAATTGATAATCAAAAAAAAGAAAATAATTAAAATGATTGAAAAAGACAACAACTATTGTAAATGCTATAACAACAGTTTGAAATTGTTCAATTTTTTTTAATAAAATTTTTTTAAAGGCCATCTATTGCACTAGAACCCTGTTTGAGTGAATAACCATCGACAAATCAAGGGAACTGTTAACATCGATATTTATAACAATAATAATGTAAACAATTATTATTGTTCCTTGTCAAAAGTGTTGAAGACAGGAAAACGAGATTTACTTTGAAGTATTTAATTCTCAGGCTAATGGTAATATTTTGATTCACGGTTTACCCGGAGTGATAAATACTCCAAAGTAAACTGGTCTCCAACTGCACTACACTGATGAGTAGATGGAAACCGGCCCGTGACTGTTGTAGTCAGGAAACAATAATTAATAACAATATTTCATTAAGTAATAATCATATAAAATTGTTGAAATTTTTAAGTACAAATACTGTCTGTACAAAATATAATTCTCATTTCTAGCATTAAAAAATAGTTATTTAAGGTACAAGTGTAAAAAGTGATGCTTTATTGCACGAACTGGCGTTTAAAAACACGAGCGAGGAACGAGCGAGTTTTTTTTTAAGCCAGGAGTGCAATAAAGAAACTTTTTACACGTGTACCTTACAAAATTTTATCTTTGATCGTAAAGGATTTCAAAGAATATATTCTTATCAGTAGTATTTTAATGTCATTTCAATAATTCAATTAATGAACACATATTTTACCCATAGTTTACTAATGAAAGCGTTACTTAGCAACCAGTAAACAAGTTACACAAATGTCGACCGCCATTATTATTTATGGAAAAATGTTCGCTTTATTGTAATCGCTTCGACTTGCATTAAATCAAATCTTTAGAGTTCTAAAATCTGCCATTTCGTTTGTTTTATATATTTTATTTATAGTTTATTAGTTATTTGTATAAATTAATAGAAAATTATGTTTTTCGTCCAAAATTTGTGCTATAATATATTCATCTGTCAAATTTGACATTTCTGTGCAATAAAAACGTAAAAAAACACTAGTGCTTTAAAAAGCCACTTTTACAATGAAACATGATGCAAAAAGAGTCTCTACTATCTGTACGATCGTAGATAAAAGATAATTTATAAAATTACTTAATAAAACTTAACATGAAGTAATATACTCCAAAATAGTTTCAATTATTATAAAATTGTAAAAAATTCTCCAAAATCAAAATAATAATGAAAATTTACTTGAAATGAAAGTTGTTCAGTTTTTTCTTATCTATAATTTTCATTTAGAAATGTTTACACGTGTGTTTGGTTTTCTAAAATGAAAACCCGGAAAAAAATATAAAATGGTCTCAGGTAACATCGAATCACTAAAGTTTTTCAAATCTTCCGATGAAAAATACAAGCTTAAATTTAAAGTTTCAGTCGAAAATATTTAACTGTTTATATTTTATTGATTAAAATCCAGAAAAACAGAAAATTAACTCGATTCATGACTTTTAAACGAAAGATTTTTCTTCCGATATAAAATAAAATCTTGAAATTAAAATTTCAGTCCAAAATCTTTAACAGTTCATATTTTCTCACTGGTTAATAATTAAGAAACTGTTACGTATTGGGGGTATGTAATCGGGGTTATAAACACTAAATGAAATATTCTAATATCAACGGAACACTTTTACTTGTAACACAACTTTATTCTCCAGCAGACAGCCATTAACTGCTCGACTTTAGTGTGGCGCTGTAGTACATTCTTTAATTGAACTAAACACAACTTTGACCGCAAATATTTAAACATATATTATGTACAACAACATATATATAACAGAAACCATTCAAAACCACTTGAAATTGTTAAAGCTCTCAAATGAATGTAACTAGAATTTAAAAATTACGTAATATATAAAATGAGTTGAAAAACTTGACCAACTACTCCAAAAATATTTGTAATTATTAAAAAAGTTATTTACTTTTTGTTTATTTTTAACTTTTATTTAAAAAATGTTATTTGCTTTGGGTTTTTTTAAGGTAAATATAAAAAAACTGCGTCGAGTGAGCGCCATTAGGGGGGTTGATATTTATATATTAAGAAGCAAGAGAATAAACAAATGAATTTTACCAAAAATATTGTTTTACAATTTAAAATAATCGCCTTTAAAGTCTATACATATTTGCATACGATTGAATCATCCTTCAAAGCACTTTGTCCAGGCAAAAGATGGTAGCTCCAAAACATGCGTTTTGAAGGTCATAGCCGCTTCTTCGGGCAATGAAAATCATTGGCCACTCAGTTTAATACTGGTAACAAAAAAAGTCATTGTTTGCCAATGACCCATCAATTCGATCTTTTGTGTGTCCAAATACTAGTTTGTTGCATGTAATGCAAAATGATTGGTTTTTGGGTTGGTTTCTCTCAATTTACCAAAAACTTTAGGCAAACAAATGGTCGTATACCACGTATTACGTTAACAGTCTTTTGATTTTCGAGAGCCACAGTTTTCACATGACCGGTTTTCGTGGAGAAAAAGCCACCATTTGCTTCCTAACGAACAACTTCTGTTGGCTTTACTTCACATTGAAACACCCAAACTGCCGATTGGCCTTTTCTTTCCGACTCATACGCTGAAATCCACGACTCGTCACCTATGATAATGCTGTATATGGATTTGGATGCGCCACAGTTGTATTTTTAAATCATTTTACTGCACCAATCGGCACGAGCATTTTTGAGCATCTGTCAACAAATGCAGGATCCAACTTCTGAACACCCAAATGTTCGTCCAAATATATGATGGTCATACTAATGCTTAAACATAAAGCTCGATTTCGTGATATGTCACGTGACGATCTTCTTTAATTAGTTTTCTCATAGCATCAATATTTTCCGTCCACGTTTGAATTCAATTCAATTCAAAAGTTTAATTCAGATGATTGATGCATTGTTAGACCACGTCAAAAGTCATAATAAATCATAGCTCCAAAATATTTCTGAGTTAATTCTATCTTTTGGCCGAGATGAAATGTTCAACTTGCTGCAAACAACACAAATAGTGTTCGCGTATAACTTCAAAAATGTCAAACTTTACGATGGCAATGTCAGATTACACCTGGCAATATCAAGGTTGCCAGTTCTCAATACATAAATAGCAACCCTCGTACCAATAATACCAATTTATAGAAACTTTGAAATTGTGTTACAAAAATATTTCATCACGCAAAGCGCAAAGAAGAGTTTAAATTAACAAATGCTAAAATTAAATTAAATTAAAAAATTTCAAAGCTATAATTAAAAGTGACAATTTATAATATCAGTTGAAAGAAACTTGACAAACTTGATAAACAATCGGCTAAGACTACTTCATAAAATATGAATGGAATTTTAGATTGGTATTTAATTTTTATGACATTTCCATCCGTTGTTTTTTTTTTCATTGTAATTGATTTCTTTTTCATCCATTGTTAATCATTTTTAGAATTATTTATCAATCTTTTTTTTAATTTATTTTTTAAAGATTCTCAAAAGAATTTATGAAAATTTTGTTCAAATAATAATTAAATTTTGTAAGTATTTTTATTTTAAAAAAATCTTGAAAAGCAAAAATTTGCTTTGACTACACTTTCAGATTACGAATTTTTAACAAGAGTTGGTAATATCTTTCGATAAAAAATAAACGCTTAGATTTATAGTTTCAGCAAAAAGAGAAAAGACACATTTAAAATTGGTCATCACGATCATAATAATTTTCAGTACTTCATACAAAGAAAGTAAAAGTGTGGAGTATATTTCACATTTAATCTGTAAAACTAGATTACTAGATTGTTATATATTTGCAAGCCATGCCAAGAGATGTTTATTTACTTATTTGTAAGAAGTTTCATTCAAGAAATTGCGATGAGACATCTAATTTTTAAGAGATAAAAGCAAAATTTTCTAAAAGTTTAATTTTTAATGGCCCATTAATGACTAAAGAAAAATAAGAGTAGCTGAATGTCTTTAATATAACCATTATATTTATGAACATTAAATTTCATTTTTTTTTTAAATAAATTATAGAATAATTTGGCGTTAAACATATAAATTCGTTAATTGAAGTTGAAAATCCATAATCATTTGTTTAATAAAAATATGAATAACTATTTGATTTGCAAAAAAAGTGTGTTTAATAATTTAAAAATACGAAAACATTTCGTGAATCTACAACAATGAGTCTTACTAAGACTACAAAACATATTAATTTGAAACAACTACTTTTAAATTATTATTTAATTTTCTACGACGAACTAAAGGATTTTAATACATTTTATTATTCAAAAGTGTGTTTATTTTCACAACAATTATTTTGCAATTTTTTTTTTTTTTGCTTCTTCAGGTGAATGAAAGTTTAAAATGAAATTAGAAATCTTAGAACTGTGTATATAAAACACTATTGGCACTATGATAGGGTTGTTTTTTTAAGTAGTGGGAAGTTTTATAGATTAGGAAGCGAGTTTTTACTTTCGATTTCCAGGTTTTCCAGTAGATTTAATTTCCTTTTGCTAAAGGTGGCGGATAATTCGCATAGGTTGAAGTTTTATTCACATGCACTTTAATGTTTTGCCATTCTTTCTTCAAAATATCATCCTGTTGGTCTGACATACATTTTTGGACAGTCATTACATTTTACATATTTTTTTGGTGGAGATATATAGATGAGATACTGGTTTTATTCAAAGGGGCTGATCGATTGTTAAATACTTTTTTAAAAAGGTAAATACTTTGTTCACTGAACTCTTAATTAATTGTGTAATTCCTTTGAGAATGATCGTCATTGACCGAAACACGTGCCAGGAAACTGAATATACCAATATGAAACTAAACAAGTGTCTTGTTTCAAAATCAGATAATATTTTACTGTTTTATACAAGATCCATAAAAAATAAAATTTACATTGGAAATAGAAATTAGAAAATCATTACACTTTCTGGACCTAACAATCCGAAATATAATGAATAACACATTTTCCTATCTATCTTAAACCGACGCACATCGACTGCACAATAAATAATAAATAATTCCAACCCGTACAATATAAACTTGCAAGTATGCAGTCTACAGATTAATGCGCCATAGATTATTTTCAATACCTGTGGATAACATAAACTTTAATAAAAACTTAAATGTTATTTACATAATATATATATAT
>OZ018398.1:14799906-14903166 GCA_963969525.1 Ontholestes murinus
TCTCCAAACCTTGCACTCCCTAGGTCCAGTCTTACCACAGATTCGTCAGATTCATCAAGACCCGCATGGCATGACGATTGTGCCCGGTAAGTGGTTTTATATCATTACTTCCTAGCTAGTGATGTTAAAGTAATTATTCATAACTACCAAATACTTGTTATACATTTATTAAAAATTTTAAATAAAAATATAAATTAAAAACTCGTTAGATAAAAAATAACCAGATTAATTTAGCAATTAATATAGTTTTTAAATTAAAGAAAAATCTAATCAAATCAATAGACGATAAAAAACGAAAATATAACATTTACTTAAATGATAATTATTTGCAAATGACAATAATTATAACGAGTATTGTATGGTATAATAATGAATACTTACAAAAAAATGAAACATCACTACTTCTAATAGATGTCATCATAAAAACTAGTGTAAATTCAGTAATAATCATACATCAAGCAATTTATCGTAAGGCGTCAACATAAAATAATTAGAAAATTTGTTTTATTACATACGCAAGACAAATAGAACATAGGTAAATATTGCTACAGAATTTTTCAAGTAATTGATAAGGATTGCTAGTGCTAGTTATTTTTTGGATTAATTGATTTTGGTCGAATTTACCAATCTTGCATGATAATTTTTTAATACACACATTGGCTAAGATTTTCTATTTTGCTTGCTAGAAACTAAGTAAGAACAAAATTTTTATTGGGCACAATTTATATTATAATAAGCTTCTCGCTTATAAATTACGTTAATTTTCTTATTATAATTATTAGATAGATATATTTTATATCAGGGCTGTAAATTTAAAACACAGAGAATGTTAATTTAATTGTATATTTTTAATTTAATCCACTGCGTGATTATATTGCATCTTATTAAATACATATTTGCGAATTTGATCAATTGCGTAAATATTTTTATATTTAAATATTAATTAACAACTTTTATTGGATATTTAAGCTATATAAAGTAATGTTAAGAGATATTTTAAAGGAATAAAATACAAAAAAATCAAGTAATCACTTTAAAGAAAATTTTAAAAAATGTAAAAGCTGAGAATAGAAAGCAAAGTGGAAGAACATAATTTGTCATTGTGAACTCCGCCCGTGCTTCTTTCGTCCAAAATTTTAAGTATGATTTTTGTAATAAATTTGTTTTTATGTGTATTCTTTTAATGACAGAAGACCAAAGTACTGAATAAATAAATAAAATACTTCTACGGAAAATTGCGAAGAGGGAAATATTTAACAACAAATATAAGAAAAGAAAAAAGAGAAACAAATAATGAAGGGTTCACATTAAGAAGAAAATAAAAAACGAAAAGAAAAATTAAATTCTTACCTTTAACCTAACCTAGAACGAAAAAGAATACTGTAAGGTTTTTTATTTATTCAATTTGGCGTTTAATTATTGCGATGATTTGTTTCACTTGTTTTCTAATATCTAAACATACTTACAAATTAATTACTTGCAAGAACCATGCACTATTATTACTCATCGAAATTTCGGAAAATTCGTTACAAAACTGCTGATGAGTTGTCTGTAATATCGAATACCGAATAAATATTTACCTAGAATATTTATTCAGTCTTAACAGTTCAATCATTCTTCTCTTTGGGAAGCAAACATTGATTTTTCCTTCTTCAGTTCAGAACACGTTGGAAAATGGACCATTATTTCTCGTTCAGCTTGTTATATAAATAATAATAATAATAATATATTTATTTCCAACAAGTTACCTAACTTTATAATGGAAATTTCATATGATAATTACAAAAAGTGTACAGTTTAAAAATAGGGTACATTTCTTGCAAACCTAAAAAATAATTGTAAAACACAGTAATATTGGGGTAAAAATAAAACTTAAGAATAGCGAACAACACATTAAAATTCATGTAAAAATAAAACTTAAAAATAGACGTAAAAACACATTAAGATATTTGTATAGATACAACTTAAAAACTAAATGTAAAAACACGTCAAAATGCTTGTAAATATAAAATTAAAAAGACTATTAACACAGTAAAATGCATGTAAAAATAGAAATTAAACAGAAGTAAAAACACATTAAAATATTTGTATAGATAAAACTTAAAAACTAAATGTAAAAAGACGTTAAAATCATTCTAAAGATAAAATGTTAAACAAAGGCAAACAACACATTAAAATTCATATAAAAGTAAAACTTAAAAATAGATAGTGTAATGTTCGAATATATATTTCCGACTATATTTTTATATATATGTAATCGCATATGTGTGCATACGCATACTTGATGTGCACAAGTTCAACTGTCAGTAATAAAATTGACATTATTCGTATATCAATGTGTCTAATTGAAATCAATATAAAAACCCCCATCCCGCCTAACAAGAAATACTACATTGGCGACGAGGATTAGTACGAAGTTCGTGGGAGAAATCGCGATAATACAAACCCGATTAAACAGTGTGTTTGCTATTTTTCCGATTAAAAGTGAACTCGGACACGTGCGTTGGTTAAGAAAATGGCGGCGAAAACAACAATGGGAATCCAAGTGGAATTCGACCCAAAACTCCACGACTGGAAAATATTTAAAGGTCATATCAATCAGTTTTTCATCGCTAACGATATTAAAGTAAACGACATCAAGAGAGCAATTTTACTAAATGCACTAACTCAAGATGCGTACAAACTTTTAGAAAATCTCGCAATACCGGAAACACCCGAAAATTTAACAGTTGATGAAATAACAGAAATATTGGATGGATTTTATGCGCATAAGAAAGCAGTTTTCGCAGAAAGATTAAAATTTTATTCTGCGGAAAAGTCAAATGAAGAAACAGTGATGGAATGGTGCGCAAGATTAAAAGCATTAGCCGTCGATTGCAAATTCGGGAATTATCTCGAAACAGTCCTTCGAGATAAATTTATCATCGGTATGAAGAGCGGTAAAGTGAGAGATAAATTATTCCTGGAAGATGAAACGTTAACATGGAAGAAGGCGTTGGAAATCGCACAATCAATCGAGTCTGCCGCATCGCAGTTTGGCATAATGGAAAACAACAGTTTTTCGAGGATTAAATTCGAGCCGACGGAAGCAACCGTACACCGGCTGGATAAGACCCGAAGGAGCAGGGACACAGGTATATCAACATCATTAGCATCAACATCGGGATCATCGGTGAGACGGGGTGTGATGACGAAACGCAGCGGTAACACCGGACCGATCGAACAGCAGAGACAGGGAAGCGCTACATCGTGTCATCGCTGTGGAAGAAACAATCACATCGCCGCGAAATGCCGATACCGGGAGTATACGTGCAATGTATGTAAACGAAAAGGTCATCTGAGTAATGTTTGTAGAAACAAAAATATTAATTTCATTGAAAATCAAGAGAAAATTGACTCACTATTTACATTAAGCGCCAAAAATGGCAACCCAATATTAGTTAATGTTTTGATAAACAATTTTGCTTGTCAAATGGAGCTTGATTCGGGGGCTGCAGCAAGTGTAGTTTCAAAACATTTTTGGAATAAATGTTTAAATTGTATTCCATTATCAGATACCAACATTAATTTAATAAATTATACAGGGGGAAAAATTCTTCCAATTGGAAAGGCATCTGTAAATTTAACTTATAATCACTGCACAAAGTTGTTAGATATTTACGTCATTAAAGGCGGTGGCCCTCCATTGTTAGGGCGCGACTTTTTAGAGAAATTTAATTTAGGATTTAGGGAAATAAATTTTATTAAAGAAAGTGATAATATAACAACTAGATTAGTTCAAACATTTCCACAGGTTTTCTCAAAGAATATAGGCACACTTAAAAATTTTAAACTAAAAATTAAATTAAAAGAAAATGCAAATCCTAAATTTCACAAACCAAGGGCATTGCCGTATGCAATAAAAGGTAAAGTTGAAGCAGAACTTAATAGATTAAAAAAAGAAGGAATTATATCACCCGTAAAATACGCGGAATGGGGAACTCCTATCGTACCCATTATGAAAAGTGACAACACAATTCGTATATGTGGAGACTACAAAGTCACGTTAAACCCTCATGTTGAAATTGAGCGGTATCCTCTACCTAGAATAGATGATTTGTTTTCAAAATTGCAAGGGGGGCAGCAATTTTCAAAAATTGACTTATCTAGCGCTTATCAACAAGTTTTGCTGGATGACAATTCCCGCAAATTAACAGCAATCTCAACACATCTTGGGACATTTGTCTACAACAGACTACCTTTCGGTATTAATTGCGCCCCAGCTCAATTCCAGCATATCATGGATAGGCTATTCGGTCATTTAGAGGGAGTGTGTGTATTCTTGGACGACATCCTTATTACAGCATCAAGCAAAAAGGAACACATTAGCAGATTATATCACGTTTTGAATATTTTGAAAGAACAGGGTTTAACCATTAAAACAAATAAATGTTCATTTTTTCAAAATTCTTTATCATATTTAGGATTTATCATTGATAAAGACGGACTACATAAATCGCCGGAACGCATCAAAGCAATAAAAAACATGCCAGTTCCTACCAATGCAACACAACTTAGGTCATTTCTAGGGACAATTAATTATTATAACAGATTTATTCCGCACATGCCAGATATTTTGCATCCATTATATGAATTAATAAAAAAAGATAAAGCCTGGAATTGGACAGCAAATTGCCAAAATGCTTTTATAACAATTAAAAAAATTCTAATGTCAAATAACTTTCTATCTCATTATAATGCAAACCTACAACTAAATTTGACAGTTGATGCATCTAATTTTGGTCTTGGAGCTATATTATCTCAAGTTTCAAAGACAGGTATTGAAATGCCTATTGCATTTGCATCGCGTACGTTATCAGAAGCAGAGAAGAAATACTCTCAGATTGAAAAAGAGGCTCTTGCTATTGTGTATGGGGTAAAGAAATTTTATCAATTTGTATATGGTCGAGAATTTAATTTATATACCGATCATCAGCCACTTGTATCAATTTTTGGCCCAAAAAGGGGAATACCTGTATTAGCAGCAAACAGATTGCAGAGGTATGCATTATTTCTTAGTGGATTTAATTTTAATATCAAATATGTAACTTCCAAAAAGAATCATGCAGATTTTTTGTCACGCATGCCAATTGAAAATACAGATAAGGAAAACGATGCAGATAACAATATACATTATATTAATTATTTAAACGATTCCGAAATAACAATTAATTTTGAGCAAATCAAAGATGAATCTAATAAAGATCCGACTCTTACTAAGATTAAACAATTGTTAATTGATGGTTGGCCGCAAACCTGTAATTCAGACCCGGAATTAAAACCATTTTTTGTTAGGCGAAATGAAATTACAATGGATAATGATGTATTATTATGGGGATTCAGAATCATTGTTCCAGTTGTTTTACGTAACATAATTTTAAAAGAACTACACAATACCCATCAAGGGATAGTTAAGACGAAGTCACTGGCTCGCTCTTATGTATGGTGGCCGTCATTAAATGCAGATATAGAAAATATGTGTAAAAATTGTGAAATTTGTCAAGAATTTCGATCTACACCAAATAAAGTACCATTACAGGGATGGCCCATTCCAAATAAAGTCTGGGAACGTATTCACGTTGACTTTTTAGGTCCTTTTCACGGAAAGCATGTACTAGTAATTTCAGACGCATTTTCAAAATGGATGGAAGTTTTTCTAATGCATAGCATTACCACACAGAATACTATAGATAAATTAAGAGAAACATTTGCTAGGTTTGGTATTCCAAAACTGCTGGTATCTGACAATGGACGACAATTTGTTTCGCAAGAATTTAGATATTTTTTACAAATGAACGGAATAAAATTTTTAACGTCACCGCCCTATCATGCACCATCAAATGGGTTTGCTGAGAATAGTGTAAAGTCAATTAAACAATTCTTACTCAAGGAAGCTAAAAATGTAGATAACAACAATGTTAGTAATTTCAAATGTTCAATAAATAAATTCTTGTTAACTTACAGAAATACCGAACACTGTTCTACTGGAGAATCACCAGCCCGAATAATGTTAGGTCGTCCATTACGAACAAGATTAGATTTTATAAAACCAAATGAAAATATCTACCGTCAAAATAAAACCTTAGTTGAAATAAAAAATAATTTAATTAACGCCCAAGTTCGTAATAGTCAAAATTTTAAGGGGCAACGGAACGTGATTTTCCAGATAGGACAAAGGGTGTTGGTAAAAGATTATCGACAAGCTAAGCCAAGATGGATTAGTGGTACTATTGAAAAAAAATTAGGAGCTGTAATTTATTATGTTAAGGTAGATGATAGTGATTTACTTTGGAAACGTCATGTTAATCAAATTTTGTCAAATGAAAGTGATTTTAGTGATAGTGAAAGTTTGAAGGAAAATGTTAAAAATGAGAGCTCAATTCCTAATTCAAATGATGAAAATGTATGTGTAATTGGGATGGATACGGCAACTGTAAATCCTGAAAGTAATTCTGATGACAATAAAATTCATAACACCGAAACTCTTGCCGAATCCACCTCAGTTTGTTGTGAACCGGACTTGGCGGCACCTCAACGTCCGAAACGGCGCCGTCGACCGCCTGAGAGATTACAAGTTAATTTCTAAGAAATGTTTGTAATTATTTCTTTTTGTAAAAATGTTGCTTTAGTTAAGTCGGGAGGAATGTAATGTTCGAATATATTTCCGACTATATTTTTATATATATGTAATCGCATATGTGTGCATACGCATACTTGATGTGCACAAGTTCAACTGTCAGTAATAAAATTGACATTATTCGTATATCAATGTGTCTAATTGAAATCAATATAAAAACCCCCATCCCGCCTAACAAGAAACACTACAGATAGAAAAACATATTAATATTACTACATAGGTAAAACTTAAAAATAAATGAAAAACACGTTAAAATTCTGGCACAGATTAAAAAAGTATATAAAAGAACTGAGGTAATATATAAATAAGACAATTCAAATAATTAGCAATAACATTAACTACATAAACAATAAATAACAGATTATCCAGAAACAAAACATTCTAACACATTCACTTTATACCGACTAAACTTATCAAAAATATCCACAGAATAATAATAATGGTGTATATTATAATATGACTTTAAAAGTTTTAATAATGGTGAATTAGTGTAATGACATGTGCGAGGAGTAGAATATTCAAATTTTCGTGGATTTCGAAAAAACATCACAGTCACTAGTAAATTTGATGCAATTTAATAGTTTTAAATCATCAGCGTATATTAAAAAATCACAACTGAAGATATCACAGACATTATTAATTTTAAAAGGAACAGCAAAGGGCCTAGGTTGGAACCTTGGGGTACATAGCTTGTAACTGGATATTCTTTGGAGACGTGGTTTCCATGTTCCACATACTGAATTCGTTCGTTAAGATATGAGCCAATAACAGATATAATATTGTCAATAATATCATACTTCCTAAGTTCTGCAACTAGATCTTTACGTGGTAAACGATCGAAAGCTTTAATTAAGTCTGTATAGATTACATCAGTCTGAAGTTGGTCTTCCATATTTGTGTATAATTCTTGCGTGAATCTAAACAGATTTGTAAGAGTTGATCTTTTCTTCATAAATCCATGTTGCCTAATATTAATTGTTGAATATGTTTTATTGTAAATATGATCGGTAATAATACTTTCGAATACTTTACTACATATGCAAAGTAATGATATTGGTCGATAATTATGTATATCAAATTTACTTTGTTTTTTATAACAGTTATTTATTTACACTGAATTGAAAAATTCACTATGTTTTAACCACAAATAATTATTATTTGTGGTTAAAACATAGTGAATTTTTCAATTCAGTGTAAGTATGGATTACCACGTAGTAACGGTCGCAACCATTCTCTTTATTTAGTTATTTATTTAAACGGTGACCAATGGTATCAATACATTCACGTATCATTTTCAAACCGAAAGTAGGTTTGAAAATGATACGTGAATGTATTGAAACCATTGGTCACCGTTTAAATAAATAACTGTTATACAAAACAAAGTAATTATTGTGTTTAATTTATGATTAAAATGTATCACGAAGTAGAAGCCTCCATAGTCAATGAATATATCAAATTTATCTCCTTTCTTGAAAATTGGTGTTAATTTTGCTCGCTTCCATATTAACGAGAATATGCCAGTACTTAATATTAAATTAAAAATGTGGGTTAAGGGCTTTGCAATTAAAATTGCCGTATCCTTAAATAAAAACTCCGGTATACCGTCTGGACCCATAATTTGCCTAGATTTTAATTTTTTCAATTTATTAAGAACTGTGTCTTCAGAAATGATGAAATTTCTCATTTTTGTCTGAAGTGGTAATTTATTTGTATTATCACATGTTGATTGTGCGAGCGAGTTTCTAAAATGAGTTGCAAATTCATCAAGAATTTCATGCTCACATTTCAATATTTTCGATCCTGATTCATATTTCCAGGAATTCTGCTTGCATTTTTCTTACTATTTACGAAGGACCATAGTTTCTTGCGTTCTTTTCGTAAGCTTTGTTCTGCATCGTTAATATAGTTGCTGTACATTTTGTTTATAGTAGATTTGGTCTTAGCTTCTAATTCTCTTAATAGTTTTTTATTTGAGGGTGTCTTATTTTTAAAATATTGCCGTATATATCGACGTTTTAAACGTAGATCATTAATTATATCCTTACTAAACCATTTTGGATATTTGGTGGAATACTTAAAAGGAACTTTTAGCACATATTTATCACAGCTATTGTATAGATTTTTATAAAATATATCACAGGCATGTTCAACAGTTTTACTTTGATAAAGCAAAGACCACTTAATTTTGCGGATTTCTTCATACAGGTTAATTAAATTAGCTTGTTTAAAATTGTATTGATGTGCTAATGAATTTTGGGAAAATTTATTAACTGTTTCAATTTTGAATTCTAATTTTCCATCTAATGCTGGATGATAATTGTCTACATCTACAATATCATTTGTAATTTTTTCAAGTTGTGCGTTCATATTACTGGATATAAATACTAAGTCAAGAATTCTATGTAGAGAATTCGTGAAATAGTTAACCTATTTAATTATAAGAGAGTTAAAATTAATAAAATGTATCAAAGGATTAAGGCTAGAATGCATATTTTTCTTATTTTCTAGGTATACTTTAAAATGTGGGAGGTTAAAATCGCCGCATATAATATAGAACTCCTAGGTTATGATTTCACCAATATAATCCAACAATATCTGATAATTATCTGTAGGTGTAACTGGTGGGATATATAAACAAAATAGTTCAAAACAAAAATTATCTTTAAATATTTTACACCCAGTAATTTCAACATTTGCTACAGGGGAGCAAATATAAATAGGTTCACACCTTAAAACTGAACTGATCTGATTTGATTGTTAAATTTGATTCACCTGATTCGATTCGAGAAGATAGTTCTTGTCGCAGGTTTCGTAAATACTGGCGTTGATATGGAGTATCATCTGATTTGATTTTAATGAAGCTAACTTTAGTGCAATTTTTTAAATAAAATTTGCATCTGTTGCGGAGGATAATGTAACCTTGACTGGTCTACTATTTGACGACTTTTTCCCTAGTCTAATTATTTCCTTAATTGCAATATTATTTTTAATTGTGTTTCAGATTATAAATTTCTCCGGAATTAGTTTATGTGGATTCTGGGAGATTAAAAATTATAATATTTTTTTCGCAAATTTTCTGTTCATTAATCTCCTTCATTAAGGTTGATAAATCAGAGAGGATATTGTTAGAATTTTATGCTTTTTCTAATATTTCAACACGCTGATTTAAAGTTGCAATCGTATTTTTAAAATTGACATTTTCTTCACGGAGCTGTTTCAGTTCATCAAAAAATGATTTAAACTCTTTCAATTCATTTGACATGGAAGTTACCGTGGCTTGTAACTCTTTAATTAGAGCAGATAATGTCTTTATAGCCTCTGATTATGAATTATTTTGCAAACAATTGTACTTTGATAAACATCCCGGGTGGCAGTATTTTAAGCATTTATCACAAGTTGTCAATTTATTAACAGTATTAATGCAACCGCCGACATAAAAACATTCTCATTCATAAATATTGCAAATATATATGATAAAATAACAATAATGTAAATGTAGGAAATAGAAACTAATAGACAAGGATCACTCGCTTCAAGTCACAGTGCCTATTATGACGACTTTTAAACAAACAAGAGAGCAACGGATAGGTTTTATATATGACACACAGGGATAGCGGTGAACAAGAATATATAGCAATAGATGGTTATTGTATGTTATTTGTGGAGAATCGAATTTCTTTGCAACGCAGATATCATCCGTCTAGGTCGAACAAATTTTCATCCACGCCGTTCTCGATGGTATTTACACAGTTGAGCACTGGAATGAACATCTCATAACACTGAATATAAAATCAAAAACTGATTTCACACAGATGCACTTAACACCTTATAGAAACCATTCGACAAAATTGACAATTAAATATCAACTTTTGACCACTTTAAAACTGCACACAAGCGGAGCGACACTAACACGTGCCGTTCGTGAATATCGAAATAAGTTATAGTTAGTTATAATTTGGCTTGAAATGCATTTACGTCCGCATATACATGATGAGTTTATTTTTCTCCTGAAGCTTGATATTTAGATCATTCAAATATTGCATCAAATCGCATAAAATTGCTAATTCCCAAAGCCACAATGGGTCGCCAAATTCAGGAATTGGGTTTGATTTTTCAGTCATGTAAGCATCAACCTCGTGTCTCAAGGCAAAAAAGCATTTGAGAATGTTACCCCTACTCCTCCAGCGGACTTCACTGTGGTACAACACGCCATCATATTCACAATTCATACAATTTCCTTAAACAAATTCTGTGATTTAGAGCGCGATACCTGATGAAGTACACCGATTTTACAACAACCGTCATAACATGTTCCAAATTCAGCTATTTTGCACAGAGATGTTGCTTGTGGTTTTTGCAATGGAACGCCATTGGTGGACAATTGTTAGAATCCGCGACCTTTTTCCGAAGATCCCTTGTGCCATCCTATCATACTTCTTGCACCATCAGTAGTTACTTCTATAATTTTATTCCAGCTAAGCTGGAAATGTTTGAACAAATTTTCACTTGTACTTGTTCCATGCATGATTTTCATTGAAGCTCTTCAGTTATTTCAAACCTGAGAGAAACTCCTCTTATATACACTAGATAGATAGATGTTATATGGGTGGCACCAGCGCCTATTCCACCGCAACCTTTTCAGATCTATTGTGGATCTCTGTTAATCTCAGAAGACCAGCTCTAGCTTTGCCCTGCCAGAGGGGCTTGGGTATAGGTCTCCGCGCTTGGGTTTGTAGTGCCCAGCTTTTGATATCTAATTCATGCTAGACCCTCGCAGTATATACACTAATAATTGGGCAGTATCACTCACATCTGTCGATTCATCAACCGCAATCGAAAACATTTCAAATTGCTTTGCTTTTGCTTTCAGTTGCAGCAGAAAATCTTTCCCCAAATCTTCAACGCGTCTCGTAATAGTCATTCGCGATAAGCTTCAAATGTGCTTTTCTTTTCTGGACACAGTTCCTCTACTACAGGTAGAATGTACCTTTTCACACGTTCTCTTTCAGAAAAAGTTTTCGCTTTCTTACCCAAAATATGTGTTACCCGTAAACTTGCTCGAACGGCGGCTTCGGTATAGTGTTTCCTCTTGCTGAACAGTTTTGTCAATCCACGAACTTCTTCACGTAGGTTGCAATTTTTTGGGTGGGGCACACACCAACATTCGAATCGTACTTCAATTTGTGCTTTGTTTCGTAATAGCCGACTCTATTAGCAGTAATAATCGAGTATACTTTGCTATAGCATATGCAGTTGTGTAAAGAGGATTTTTTTTAAATTTTGCCGCATTCTACGTTCATTTCTACTACCGCTGCAATTTCTACTCAGAAATACAAATTATAATCAAAATATTCTTCTAGTACATGATGGTCTCGCGGACCGGAAGCGACCCCCGGGCCGTAAGTTTAGCAACCCTTCTCTAGAACAAATGTTAATAATGAGTGCTTATCTAATTCTCTTAATACTCCGGCTATAAAGTCCGACTTCTTTCACAAAAACAATTTTATCTATTTTAGAATCCTGGTGTTCATATTTTTCTATATCAGATACTACAAGTTATGATAAACAGTAACAGGGTATCTTGTTGCAGTTTATAATTTCTATATCGTTGCCCGAAAAGGTCTAGTCGTATATAAGTCCTAGTAGCTACTGGTACTAGTAGTTATCCATTTGTTTCCTCGTAGTTGGCATGAACTTCCAACTCTGCTTAACTATACTTTTATGTTTACCAAAGTCACCCTTATATCTTGTTATTTTTTTCAAATTATTTTATTTCTTTTTCTTTTTCTGACCTCGTTAATTTTTGAACAAGGCATTGAGTCCTAATCTCAGGCGCGTTCTTACCCTTATCCTAATTTAATTGGTCAAGAAAGTATCAACACCTATGAGATTTTTTGTAATCGTTGTTCCCTATTAACAACAGCCACTGGCCGGTTTAGATCTATTTTAGATCTCATCAGCGTAGATTTGAGTCTGGAGTTCTTAAATCTTCAGGTAAACCGTTAGTCAAGATAATACCATAAATATATTGTCTGAGCGTTGCACTAGTTCATTATTGGGTGGATAATTACTACGAAATCATGGGGAACTGCCAACATCGACAATTATATTTAAATGATAGTATCTGTCAACAACAACCACAGACCGGTTTCGACCTATTTGAGATCTCAGCAGCATATTACATTTGAAGACAGAGAAAGGGAGTTTTACTTAAGAGTTATTAAATCTCCAAGTCTCCAACTGTCAGTCAAGATATAATACAATATAGATGTTATCTCTAATACGAGCGTTGCACTAATCCCCCTTTTCGGTAAATAGCCATCGACAAATCGTAAAAACTGCCAACAGTAACAGTAACTAGTGCAGATGGCACCTTTATGGTATTGTTTAGACTGATAGTTTTTTTAATATGTTTAGGAATGCCTATATAGTTATTCTTTCCTTTCTTTCCTGTTTTCGATTTTATTAAAACATGCAATACATTTTAAACAATATCTGCATTAATAAAAATATATGTCCTTTACGTTGTAGAAAATTCACTAATAATTAGAAAAAACACGAAAATATTTTCGTAAAATCTACAACAAATGAGTCTTATTAGGACTACAAGAACAAATCACTTTTGAAACAACTACTTCTCTAGCTAATACCTCGACAAACATTCAATAATACAAAAGTGATTTGCGTGTTACAAAACAGCAAGGCTATCAAAGCAACACTAGTTTGAACGTATTTCTTTCTGTAAAATGAACTAAAAATGATTGAATGTACGTTAAATAATTTATGAGTGATTATATTTCATTATTGTGTCAGTTGCCGTACATATCTGAGTAAGTTATTTATATTTCATTATATTTATATTAGTAAACGTTTTTATTTATGTTTGAAATCAATTTTATAATAAAGCTGTACTGAAGAGATTGAAAGATCGAAACACGTGTCTGCAGATGGTTATAAAATTGAGTATTGAATTATTTAATTGCTTTTGCTAATTTATTTTTAATTACATTAACCTAAATCCATTTCTTGTTCTAAATTACCATAGTATAGTCACTCACAAATTATTTAATGTACATTCAATCATTTTTAGTTCATTTTACAGAAAGAAACACGTTCAAACTAGTGTTGCTTTGATAGACTTGCTGTTTTGTAACACGCAAATCACTTTTGTATTATTCAATATCTGCTTTAACTTTGTTTAGACATTCTTATCCTTTCTTCAATATTCCCCTTGATTATCAGACGAACGCTACGTGCTTCATTACACAGCGAAAGTAAGCTGATTTTGCTATTTGATAATGGGTAGGACTTCTTGCTTTAAGCCCACTATTTGAAGGACTTCTTCTTCGATACGTGTCCAGTCCATGATATTTTTTGCATATGACTCAGCATCCACATTTCGAAGACCTCTATATTGTTCATAGTGGAAGTTTTCTAGCCATATAATACTTCACTCAATAAGTCTCCGGCCTGACAAATATATGAAAACATTGTTGACGGACCCAAGTGATTTCGTAGTAGTACTAATCTTCAAACAGTACGTGTCGAAATTTCATAAGAATCTGACAGTTAGTTTAGAAGTTACAGTCATTTTAGAGACCACAGTTTTGTAATTTTCAAGAAAGGAATTTCGTGCGTTGATTAAAAACAGTTTTTTTGATGGGAAAAATACTGTTGGAGCCAAACAGTGGCTTGATAAGCATTGTGGGGACCGGGGCAATCAACTACTATTAAATGGTATGCTGAATTTAAACGTGGTCGTACAAGCACCGATGATCCCGAATGCTCTGGTCTACCGAAATCAACAGTTGTTAAACATTAAAAATGTCCACAAATACCTTGAAGATATCAGAAGGTAGTGTATTTACAATTTTACATGAAAATGTGGGCATGCGCAAGTTGCTTTCAAAGTGGGTGCAGCGTTTGCTCACACCGGACCAGAAACAACAACGCGTCGACGATTCAGAGCGCTGTTTGGAGCTATTCAAGCCAAATTAAAAGGATTTCTTGCATTGGTATGTGACGATGGATGAAACATGGATTCACCATTACACGCTTGAATCAAAAAGATCGCCAGCTGAGTGGACAGCTGGTGAAAAGAAAAAAGTTCTGTTTCACCAGGATAATGCCCCGTGTCACAAGTCGATGAAAATAGTGGTTAAATTGGATAAATTATGCTTTGAATTGATTCCCCGCGCACCGTACTCTTCAAATTTAGCCCCCAGCGACTACTGGCTTTTTGCAGATATGAAAAAAATGCTCTAGGAAAAAAATGGCTCAAATAAAGTGATTGCCAAAACTGACGCTTATTTTGAGAGCAAAGACGAATCTTTTTACATAAATGGCATCGAAAAGATAGATGAGCATTGGAATGAATGTATCACTCTTAAGTAAAGTGACATTTCTAAACAAAATTGTTTTTCTTAGTTAGACCGGAGACTTATTGAGTCATGTGTTATAAATGCTATAACACATGACTTTTCGGTATCTCATACTAAATTGTAGGTCTTTATTTATTAACAGTTCTTTCATTTTTATAAAGCGAGAGAGAACTCTCAATTTTTTTGGTTAGTTCTTTGTCTAGATCCAAGGTCTCCTTTAGCCAACAACCCAAATATTTGAACTAGTAAGTTCTGGAGGTCCTCTTCACTGGTCCCTATTAATAGTGTGTCGTCAGCGAAGCGGTTCATAAAGTCTGCTGCTGCGACCTCAAATGTCTAAGAAAATGGTCCAGGAAATTTGCCTATCTAAATGTGATGGTTTCATTCCAATTTTTTCTTTAAAATTTGAACAATTTCTTTTCTTTCATATCTCTATAACATTTTGCCATTGTTAGCTTTATCTCATCAGAAGTTTTAGCTTACAAATATTTTCAAGAAATTATTTTTGAGAATATTTTATATATTTCTCTTCCAAACTACCCCATACCTCGCTTTACGGCCCAGATATGTTCCACGAAACTTGGCCACAAAGCCAAAAGCCGTATAAGAAATTAATTATTCGAATGCAAATTCATACAAATTTAATAGGATCGGTTCCAAATTTGTTAAATATTTAACATGGTTTATCTTTCAAAATGCTTTTTATCTATTTATTTCATTTAAATCAAAAATACATACATAACAAGTACATACATTTGTACATAAAATAATACCAGACTCCAAAAACCAACAATAATCTATAAACAAAAATGAAACAACTTCATTTTACATAAATTATGTGTATGTATACAAACATATTTTTTAAGATGGCTTTAATCTGAAGACAATGAAGAAATAGTAACCTGCAGATCACTGTCGTCTTCATTTTTCGCTTGTAAGAATGGGCTTGGCTTTAAAAAAATGTCCAACGTTGTTTATCTTGCCTTCTTGTCCATTTATTTCTTCAGTGATTTATTACAGATAATGGCTGAGTTAATTCCTCGAGAAACGTTAGCGCTACGTTCGACGTTAGGACCATTTTCAATGAGGATGTTTATTCCTTGTTCGATATAGGAAAAAGCTTTCGGCAAATGTTAACTGTTTGGCTACAACAGGCTCTGTCTCTTCATCAAATGCCGGTTCTGCTTGCAACTGAATGAGTTCCTCGTATGAAAAGGTTCCCTATCAGCTTCAAGTAGATCAAGCACATCACGTTCGCTCAAACTTTCAAAGCCGAGGTCATGTGCTAGATCCAAAATGTTTTGCCTAATTTCAGGGAGGAAATTAACTTCTGAATCAGTACTTTTTACACATTCTGGCTATATTTTCTTCCAAACATGGTTCATTGTTGTTAATTTTAATTCCTCCCATGATTTACTGATGCTGTCAACAGCATCCTTGATGTTATATTTTTTCCAAAATGTTTTAATTGAAGATTTACCATCAGTTTCCCTTATAAGTTGACGGAAAGTTCGACGTAGGTAGTATGCCTTAAAAATGGCTATTGAACCCTGAGCCATTGGTTGGATCAGAACTGTTGTATTTTTCGGAAGGTACTCAATCATGATATCTTCAGATAGTTCGGATAAATTAGTAGGATGCCCTAGTGCAATATCCAAATTTAGAAAAGCCTTGTTGCTTAAGTTTTTGTCTCGCAAATATTTTTTCACTTCTGTACAAAAGTGATTTTTGAACCAATCCTCAAAAGTAGCTTTAGTCATCCAAGCTTTCTTGTTGGATCTCCATATGACGAGTAATTGATTTGTATTTAGTCCTTTAAGAGGCCTTAGATTTTTGTACAAATATATTAAAAGTGGTTTTAGCTTAAAATCACCCACGGCATTTCCACCGAGTAGCAAAGATAATCGTTTTTTAGACACCTTATAACCAGGTGCAGATTCTTAAAACCAGGCGCATATTTTTCAGTTTTTGAAATGTACGTGCAATCAGGTATTCGCTTCCAATAAAGCCCTGTTTCATCTCTTTCAATAATTCCCTTTAAAATGTTGGGATATTTCTTAGATGCTAGCTGCTTCACCGTTCATTTTCAAATCATGCAAATTAAATATATTTTTAAAATTTTTAAACTATCCTCGGCTTGCTTGGAATGTGACATCTTCAGCAGATTCAACGGTATCTCCATTCTTCAAATTTTCGAAAATACTTAAAGTTCTTTCCTGGATAGTCATTTGACTCATTGGCATTCTCCGGTTGTTATTGTCCTAAATCCATACAATCAATAGTTTTTCCATTTTTTTTTCCATAATCCAGTTTCTTTGTCGTGTTAATCTCGAGACATTTAAAGGTGCAGCAGATTGCAAATATGTTTTAATCTCTTCTTTTTTATCGCGAATAGTTTGAATGGTAAATTTCGCAAGTCTTGCCTTGCAAATTTCAACAATTTACTCTCCAGCTTCTATACGAGCGGCATTTCTTTTTATTAGTCTCCGAAGTCGATAATCGTTTCGGTGGCATTTTATCTAAAAAATAATGAAATTATAAAATAGGTTTAATAAAAAATACATATTAGAAATTTTTAATTTGTTCATACATACATATGTACTCACATGCCAAAAATGTCCCTAATTGTTTCCAAATTTTCCAGTTAATGTTAAACAATCGGTAATAAGTATGTATATAAAACACTCACAGACAAGTCTAAACCAGCTGCTTTTTGAGCATACTCTGAATAACGCTCGTAAACAAGAGAAAATAGAAAAGAGTGTGCATCAAGATTGCGCTTGCGCAAGATTGGCAACATGTAGATATATCGACATCGAAAAAAAGTTTTTTTCACGTTATATCGAAACATTTTAGGCCGTAAATCGAAACGTGCCTTAATTGAAGTGGGCCGTTATAGCAAAATGCAGTATAAAGAGCGGCCGTATAGCGAGGTATGGGTGTACTAGAACTTTCCTAGATAGTCAAAAATCTGAAGAATATTTAGCATTTCTTGTTTTGTTTTTCCATTAGGAATTTTCCAGGGATTTCCTTTCCAACCTGAAGAATATTTTTTTTTTTAATTTCCAGCAATTTCTGTATATAAATTTAGAAGTTTTCCACAGTTTCTTAAAATTAGCAAAAAAATTATCTTCGAGATTTCTGGAAATTTTTAGAATAATTACACTATTAATTATTCTAAAAATTTCCACAAACATTACCAATTGAATATATTTATGGTTCACTTTTCTAGTACTACCACTTTATATACCACGGTCATATCTCCAAATTTAGTTGGAAATCCGAAAATTTTTAAGTTCAATAATATAGAACATGGTGTACCTCAGGGATCTGTCTTAGGACCGTTATTGTTTTTGATTTTTATTAATGACCTTCCCAATTCTGTCAGCCTTGATTCTATTTTATTATTTGCTGATGACACCACATTAATAGCAAAACATGAAAATATAAACGAGATATTTCTATTGAAAGATATAGGTACCAATAAGATAAGTGCATGGTTACAAAACAACAAACTCTGCTTAAATGAGGAAAAGACAGGTATCTGTGCTATTTACATTAAGAGAGCATGATTTAGTAAGTTACAATAATTGTGTCAAATATTTAGGTCTTCATATTGATCACAAATTAGTCTGGGAAACTAATGGTAATAAAATTGCAGCGAAACTGAATAAATCAATTTATTTATTAAGACACTTATACAATACAACCTCTCTCAAAATAGTACGATCTGCTTATTTTTCTTTATTCAATAGCCATATCTCCTATGGGATATTAATATGGGGCCATTCAGCTATACGCCATCGATTATTTCGAATACAACGCAGGGCAATTCGCGCAATTACTGGCCTACAATATAGACAGGACTGTAAACATGCGTTTGTAGATTTAAACATATTGACACTTCCTTGTTTGTATATGTTAGAGTGTCTGGTATACGTCAAAAATAATATGACAGATTATGAAAATCATGAATCTAGGCATAGTCATAATACTAGAAGTAAAGGCGATTTATGTCCTAGAGCGTTGCGGCTTACAAAATCAAGAAATGGTGTTAATTATTATGGCATACGTTTCTATAATAATTTGCCTGAAAACATAAGACTAATGTCTGGCAAAGAATTTAAAGTTACTTTAAAAAATATTTTTATAAAAAATGCATTCTATACTTGGGAAGAATATTTTCATTTTAAGTTCTAGGTTGTATTATATATATATATATATATATATATATATATATATATATATATGTGACGTATGTAAACCTCTCGGTATTGGCATTAATAAAGAATTATTATTATTATTATTATTATTATTATTATTATTATAATGTTCTTATATTTTTTATTGCAACTTACACATCCTACACCTTATACGAAGGTAACTTTCTTCGTTTCCCGAATTTGAAGTTATTGTGACGATTTGTAACTAAATGTGTATATGGAAACATTTATATACTGAAGATTTCGCATACTATTATTATGTCAGTCTATTGACATTCACTAGCACTTTTAGTTACACTGTTTTCCACGCACTTATATTATTAGGTAATAGCTAACTCTTGCTGCACATTGTATATAAATCACCTGGAGACCTCTAGATAGACAGCATGAAACAACTCCTGAGGGTTTCTTAAATAGAAACGTGAATAGCGCCTTAAAAAAATTGATCTAAATATAATGAATATAACAAAAAATATTTTATAATAAATTTAAGCAACTAAGGTTTGTTATTTATGTATTTATAATACAAAGCATACATTATTAAAAATATTTGTATTGCTTTTCAAAATATTTGCCTTTAAGTCTATACACTTTTGCATGCTATTGAACCACCCTTCAAAGCACTTTATACAGGCAGAAAATGGTAGCTCTAAAATATGTGTTTTTAAGGCTCAGCCGCATTCGGGCCATAAAAATCGTTCTTCACGCATCTTTAATTACTAGGAACAAGAAAAAGTCATTAGATGCTAAGTCGAGGAGGTGGATGATCCATCAATTCGATCCTTTGTATATCCAAATATTCGTTTGTTGCATGTGATGTGTGCGAGCTTGCATTGTAGTGATGCAAAATGTTTTTCGTTTTGCGTTGGTTTCTCTCAATTTGCCGAAAAAATTTGAGGCAATGAAATGGTCGTATATCACGCTGAATTAATAGTCTTTTGATTTTGGAAAGCTGCAGACAACATTTGCTTCTTAACACTTCGAGAACGAACAGCTTTTACTGGATTTGTTTCACATTAAAACACCCAAACGGTCAATTGCCTTTTTCTTTCTGGCTCATACGCATAAATCTATGACTCGTCACCTGTGACTATGCTGTATTCTTTGGATGCACCAAAGTTATATTTTGAAAACATTTTATGGCACCAAACGAAACGAGCATTTTTTTGAGCATCTGTCAACAAATGTAGAATCCAACGCGCACACTACTTTCGAACACCCAAATGTTCGTGCAAAATCTTATGTATGCTGGCCATTCTAAAGCTTAAACGTCTCTCGATTTTGTAAAATGTAACATGACGATCTTCTTCAACTAGTTTTCGAACAGCAGCGTTATTTTCCGGCACGACGACCGATTTTGGACAACCCTCTTTAACTTCGCCCACGCTTGAATCCAGTGTACCAGCTAATTTTCAACTTACTGTGAACAACACAAATAGTGCTCGCACGTCAAAACGTTTTGACGTATAATATCAAAAATGTGAAACTTTATGATGGCAATGTCAGATTTCACCTGACAATACCAGTGTTGCAAGTTCTCAATACATAAATAGCAACCTTCGTATAATATCGTGTTCCTAATACAGGGACATACTCGCAGACGAACACAAAATTGTAACTAGATGGTAAACATTAAATGTTTAAAAGATAGAGGAATATAAAAACCATCAGTATTAATTAATATAATTCAGTATTACTGAATATAATATACTTACTGAATAAATTGCCTAGATCATGAGATTTATTTATTATTTGTACGATTAATAAAAAATAAGATGAAAAATATAACAATTAAAACGGAATAACTGTTGAGGATTAACATTAAGCTATGTTAAAATGATTAAAGTATTTAATTAGACCAGTACAGCCCTGAATAAGTTCAAAATAAAATAAAGTAAATGACTAGCCTTATAATTCATAATCATAATTACAACAAAATAATATAAAATTATAGCAATTAAATTATTGAAGTATACGTTTAATCATGTTCAGTGTGGTCCACAGAATAATAACAAAACAAGGAATACGCTTACGTAAGCCTACTTGTTAAATGTGAAGTGAATGCAAAACTCCAATTGATGTTCCAATTTGTGTTGTGTCGAATCCAGTTATCATGCTAATGTATTTGTCTCATATCAATATGTATATATAATTTATGCCAAAACATGCAACTACATAAAGTAGATTACATTTTAGTTATTCACTGCGTCTAATAAAATTCCGATGAATATAAAATCGGAATTTTATTGCTTCGTCCAGTCAGTCAATTTTAACACTGAATTTCATTTGTGTAGCATCGTAAAAGGATTTCCGCCAGTATCGCCGTATATCGGCGTGAGTCCGACCCTGTGTTATTTATTAAAAGAGAAGAAGCCCCTATGCTGCCTACAGTTGGCCCAAGTTTGCGAGCACTGCAGTTATCGAAACGCACGGGATTATCAATGGCAGAATAAGACGATTATATTAGCTGCGGATTACGCCTCGAATGGGATCTACAATTTCATAATCCCGCTAAGGGCGCACTTCAGGACGAAAACCTCTCTTCATCCCATTATACTTCTGCTAGAGAGGCGGCCGGATATCGCCTTCTTGGATGCAATATCATACTTCCCATTAGTTTATTGGATGCTGGGCTCTATTGACTGGTATGAACTTTTTCCTGCATTTGTGTGTAAATATTGAATTTATTTATGTCGTTAGCTTGGATGACCTATTACGGGCCGGAATTACACTGGCGGAGAATGTGGTTGTTGTAAATAAGGAGCTCTCGAATTCCGCAGAGGAGGATTCCTTGGCGGATTGTAATACGATCGTCGCTGTTCAAACTATGTTCAAGTAAGTGCATTTTTTTATTAACACTAGAACTACCCACAGTTATTATATACCTATTTCTCCCAAACTGGTCATTTTTACCGGTGTGATATTTAGTTATATTGCAAGTACAGGATATATACATCTATTTATTTAAAAAGAAAGTTTCGTGAACAATTTATGCAACCTGTCGGTACTTCTATGAAAACTTTCAAGATAAATATTTTAATACATAAATTAAAATTTTATAGTAGATGTTACAGAAGTAAGCTTGTATATAAATGATATATAATAAATGTTTGAACTTAACTCAAAAACTTAAAATATTTACTTTAAAAACTACATTAGTACATTTGATCACATCATCCGGGCAGTTTTATTTGTGATCTTTAAATATTTAAATTCGGTTACTTGTAAAAAAGTGATAAGATAAGATGAATAATTTTGCCTTGTCACAGTTTACTTGAATTTTGAATTGGTTGCTATATAAGTTATAATTACATGTAAATAAATTTATTTAGTCTAAAATAAAAGAAATTAATCCAATATATTAAAATTCACACTAAAATGGCCATGATACCGTCCTACTAATGTTCCATAAAATGCATTGAGGCTGGCAGGTTATTTTAAGCAGTTGTTGCGTTTGTTGAATAATAGTATTTTTATTTTATATTTATTTCTAATAATTTTCAAATGATTTAGACTAATTTTTGTTTTAAAGGCGCATTATTTTAAAAATAATTTTTCTTAAATATTTACACTGAATTGAAAATTCACTATGTTTTAACCACAAATAAATACTTTTCTAACCTTAGTTATTTTTTGAATCCACTCTGTATAAAACATAATTTATGTTTTTCTATAAACTTTAATCAATTCCTTTATCAATCCGTCAGTATATAACGATACTGCCGCTTTACCTTATATATTCTTTCTATCAACCGATTGTCCTGATGGAATTATTTGATTTATTCTTATCTCCAGTTACCTAGACTAATTTCATCCATAAGGGAAACCCTATGCAAAAGGGGCTTACGCAAATCCATATTTGCTCTTATCTTTAACAGATTTTGAACTAAACATATTCAAAATTCTCTAAAGCATTATTAAACAAATTTTAATATAAAGAGAAAGCAGCATGACTTTTCTCTTGTCTCTCAAGTACCTCTAACATGTCGCCTCACTTAATTTTCTTTTTTAAGCTCAATTGAACCATTTACATTGTTCGTTACCGAAATTACCTAGATTAGTCAGGAGAGAATTTGGCCAATGGTTGTGCAAAAAATGCTTACATAAATCTATATTTATATTATATCATCCCATATTTTAAATATTTTTAAATAAATAACTACAAAGCAAAATGTGTATTAGATTTTTTTCAATTATACAGGTAAAAACTTAATCCTATTAGTGATTTTTGAAAATATTCTTCAAATAATAATCTTAATAAGCAACTAAACTTAACAACTTAAGCAACTTAAACTTAATATAATATAAAGAGTCAGCACTACGATTTTTTTCCTCTCTGTCAATGATACATAAAGTAAATATGCCTTTCATAGAATCATATCTACTCTTACAGACAATGCAGTATGTTGCTAGCGTTCTTTTACATGATTATCCCATAATTAGATCTAGAAATGATGTTTGATTTGTACGCTATTCAGAAGAAAACTTTTAGAGCATATAAACATTACCTAAAGCTAATTTGATATTGAAATACTATTGTGAATAACAATTAAAATTTACCCCGACAAAGGTCATTGAATAACACTTGTTCACATTTAGAAAAAATATACTTATGTCACAATTTGTAAGTAAATTTAACTTATTCAGTAAAACTTCCATATCTTGCTGTATATTGACATGCAATAATATCTTAATAAAATCAATATACGCAAAAACTGGGCAATTAAGCGTAAAAAGTAAATGGTTTATGAAGATAACAAACATTAGTGGACCAAGATCCAAACCCTACGGTACACCTGATTGAGGCTAGGTAACTATGTATCGTCCTGACATAAATCCAATCCATGTTGATAACTTGATATGTAAGGCCATATGCAAAGTTGTATAGAATATAAATACCTTGTGAACCGGACATATTCTCGCTATCTTCCAAGCCTCTGGAAAAACATCCATGTTTATAGTTCTGTTAATAATTATAATGGTTTTGACAGTATGAACCTGCAATTACGAATAAGAATACAAGATATTAAATCATCACCTAAATAAATTAGTTGGAAAACCGAGACATAATTTTTATCAGATCAACTTTAGTGATATGGGATATCTGGAACGATGAATTTCGATTTAGAAATTCCCTATCATGCTCCATATTAACATTTGATGAGTCTAAGGAAAAGTTATTTGCGAAAACTCCAGCAAATACATTAATAATCCTCTTTAGATCAAAGAGTATTCTAAGTCATCAAATAATTTAACTGGAATTCTCCATTGTCCTTTTTTACGATTTAGGAACCTTCATAATTCAATAGCATTATTTTTAATACTATTTTCAACATTTTAAAGATATCTATATAACACCTCTTTAATTAAAAATTTTTGACAAATATTTTAGTCCTTTAAATTCATTTAGATAAAATACATTTTTAGTTTTCAGCCATTTTTTTTTTAAATATACTTTATTTTTAAGGTGTTGGATCTTATATTAACTTTCCTCAGAGCGTGTAAGTTAATAACAGTATATCGCATTATAAAATAATCTCACTGATTCGTCTATGTTATTGCATTGTTCTGAAAATGACCCTGTATTGAATGTCGCACTGACCTAAGCATACAAAATAATACAGGTGGACCTAAATACGCAAGAAATGGCAAAAATATTGCCTGAATGGCCACACTCGCCTGATGAGAGTCATCACTAGATGCGAAAATAATGGGTCGAGTGAAAGAACACAAAAAATCGCGAACTCCGCCTTCAGGATTCTATGTTCCAAGTTTTAAAGTGATTTAGTTTGTATGTATGTATTTTTATATGTTTTTTAATAGATCCTGTAAATAAATAAATAAATTTAACTCTTTTCATGGTATAATAGTGATGATTTTGTTTTGCGAAATCATAGCGAATATTATTATTATTACGTAAGAGCTTGTTAGCATTTGATCCAGTTAGAATATGAAAAGGGATTTCTAGTGCAGGATGGAATACATCTTCAGGAATAATAGGCACTTTCGAGTGGTCAACTTCAATATTAAATATAGTACTTTCAGTAATTAAAATTATATTATATTATACAGCATTTTGTATAAAATGTATGAGTTTTAGAATTGAATCTACGAGAGAGATATGATACGACGACAATTTACCACTAGTTTTATTTATAACAAAACCTGTAATAAAGTTGCCAACAGCTTGCCTAGCATTGATTACTTTATGCAAACTTTAACTGGAATAAAATGTATAACTTCGATATAGGCGATCTTTGCAAAAAAATCCTGAAACACATTACGTATTGTTTTTTCTTGCCCTAATTTCTATGTATATGCTGTTTGTTAATCTGGTCCCGAAATTGCCCAGTCAGCTTTGACTTTGTTTGTTTTCAAATAGAAAGGTACGTCAAGTGACACCTTGTATGAAAGATCTCTTCGGAAGAAATACAACACACTATTTTCTTGAATATTTTCAAAGCCCATGTGATACAAAAAGAAAACCAATTCTCGTTTTGTTTCTTTAAATCGATAACATACATCTCTAATATTATTTCATACCTAATACGTTACTTAAAGTCCTCAATTTTGTTCGGTTTTGTTACATAGATCTTAGTCTTGAGATATCTAAAACAAAAAAGTCAAGGGGACTAAGATCCGGAGATCTCGCCGGTCATTCAATGTGAACTCTTTATAATTTATCTATTTGGAAAATCTTCGTCTAAATATCTACGAACGATCACATCATAATGGGATGGAGCTCCGTTCTGTTGATACCATATTCGTTCATCAGGTAAATCCGGATCTAACGGATTTGGAAATAAAGTGGCTAACGCTAGCATGCGGCCGTCTTGAAGAAATGTGAGATATGTTGCTCCATCAAGATCACCATCGAAGAATTCTGGACGTATAATCTGATAACCAGCCTATATATTGACTTTTTGCGGGTACTAAGTTTCTCGCATTTACTCGCAAAATTCGATTCGGCGTTCGGGTCAACTTCTGTTAATACTTAGAGTGCCTGCATCTTGTAAGGATGTAATTTGGCTGATCTGAACAGTAGGATTTCGCTGTCTGGGCACAACCCTAATATGACCCAAATTGTTGTATTGTGTCTCAATTTCTTGGCTAATGGGTGGTATATTCGGATGCTGTTCTTGAAATAACTGAGCAACCTCAAGCTGACTTCATCTTCTGTTACCATAACCGATAATCATCCGAACCTCGATACGGAGATTTTAGGTTAAATACAGCATTTTAGAAACTACTTTGACAACTTATGAGCTTATGTGAATGGTTTATTTCCAATGCGAGAAAAGATGCATAATTAATATCGCTTTATTGGATTTTACGGAAATCTACAGAAATAATAGAACTGCTATGTGCATAGAAAAGGATACTGAAGTGAAAATTTCAGAAAAGTAATGGGAAACGAATAGATGTGTGTATATTATGCATAATTGGACGCAAAGTTTCGTTTATTCTCGATATTTTTATAAATTTGAAAAATAGTACATAACTTTCAAACAAAAGTTAAAGAGAATGAAAAACTGAACAAGTTTTATTAAAACATGTTTTTCATAAAGTTTTTAACTAATTAAATTTTATGCTTATTGCTAATAAACTATAAGAGTTATATAAAATTTATATAACTTTATATAAGTTATTGTAAAGAATTGACCAAATTATTGATATAATAGCCTTTTTGTGTAAACCTCATAATTTTTGAGAAAAATCTATAGGGAAAGTACTATGAAGGCCATATCACCATTTTATTATACCGGGTGTTCGATAAAAAACGCCCAACGCTATTACTTTCTTATTTATTGACCGATTTGAATCAACTAAAAAACCTTTATCTACGATCGTACAGAAAGTAGACGTTTTTTGCATCATTTTTCATTGTAAAAGTGGCTTTTTAAAGCACTAGTGCTTTTTTACGTTTTTATTGCACGGTAATGTCAAACTGTTTTTATTGCACAGAAATGTCAAATTTGACAGATGAATGAATAGCATAATTTTTCGACGAAAAACTTATTTTTTTATTAATTGATACAAATAACTAATAAACTATAAATAAAATATATAATACAAACGAAATAGCAGATGTAGAAACTCCGAAGATTTCATTTAATGCAAGTCGAAGCGATTACAATAAAGCAAACATTTTTTTCATAAATAATAATGGCGGCCGACATTTGTGCAACTTGTTTACTGGTTGCTAGGTAACGCTTTCATTAGTGCACTGCGGGTAAAATATGTTTTCATTAATTGAATTATTGAAATGACATTAAAATATTACTCATAAGAATATATTCTTTGAAATCCTTTACGATCGAAGATAAAATTTTGTAAGGCACACGTGTAAAAAGTTTCTTTATTGCACTCCTGGCTTTAAAAAAACTCGCTCGTTCCTCGCTCGTGTTTTTAAACGCCAGTTCGTGCAATAAAGCATCACTTTTTACACTTGTACCTTAAATAACTATTAAAGCCGTTTAAATACTATAAATTGCATTAATTATATAGTAGTAGTGTTAGGCTATCGACCACGTGGTCCTTCCGCCATGTGTGATTTGTGTATTTGTGTGTGTGTAAATGAGCTTGTTACTTTAAAGGATCGCCCCCGTCACTCTAAAGCACCATTAATTGTATCCCAATGGTGAATGGTACCGGTCACCCATCCAACTGCTGACCCGAACTAACGCTGCTTGACTCTCGCAAACGCTAGTTCGGTCGCAACCGAATGCGCCACCACCGGCGTGTATTAATTATATATTTTTCCAAAAAAACTTCATTGACAAATGACAGTCAAATTTAAATATTTAAATGGCTGCATATACTTTTCTTAGTTTTTGTACTAGACATTATTTTTCTGAATCCAATGATGCCCAATATGTTGATTTTAATTTGATATTTATGTCAGAAAAAAATAATAATAAATTTTATTAATATGATATTTTAGCATAAATTTCCTAGTCTTCAAAAAAAAATCGGAACAAACAAATGTCATTAATTCATATTAAAACGGGTTAATACATTTCATTGAGTTTTTCGCTTATTTTATTAAAAGTGTTGCGTAACATAAATTTTAATTGAACAGTTGATCATATTACCTACCTAATATCTTCGACTATCCACTCCTTTCTCTCTCTCTCTTTATACAAATCACGTATTTTATATCTTATGCACAAACCAAATTAAACATATATTGCAATAAACTAGAAAATGAAATTATTTATTCTAACAAATATTATGACACCTAAATTATAATATTCATTTTATTTCCGTGTTGTTTCCTTTATAAAAAAAGAAAACCATGACAACGAAAAATTTATTACCTCAAATCCTTTTTGAATTACTTTAATAAATGTATACAGGTTGTACAGAGTTGTTAAATCTATTCCTTTCTTGATTCTCAACATGGTTTATAAATTGGAAATATACTCCAGGGGTGTCTAGATTTATACATGCCACTATCAAGAAAAATATGAAATCGAGCGTCACTAATCCATTGACATTTATAGAATTTTTATTTTCATTCTGCATTATAATTTACAGCATTTGTCATATGAATGAATAGTTATTTAGCTTCATTGGACACTTTTAAAATTCCAGGTGAAATTTCTTCTCCTAATGTGTTCATTTTTTTGGTCTACAAAATATAAAACAATATTATTGCAAACAATTCCTATGTAAACGATATATTACCACAATAAAATAAAATTTTAAGAAGGAAAATACAGTTTCTACCTTTATTTTCCAGTTTATGACACACGTACCTCGTCCTTCAAGTGCTTAAATATACACTTGTATCGTCATATTTTAATGTATGATTTATATTATTTTAATATTTTATATTCAAGCCTTTCTTATTAAATTACTCTATTATTTCTGCACAATCATTATAAAACCTAAGTTTATCTGTTCACGAAATAATAAAGGTTCACCTTTCGGTTTGTTTCAGTTTTTTTTTATTAAAACGAATACATTTTTTAATTTAACATTAAACTCACATATATTTCTACTGTTCAGATTTCCCAGCATACCAATTTGTGGCTTTATTCTATAATGTATTCTTTTTATCGTGAGGTTTTTGATGCACGATTTCGGTTATCACGCTGATTCTGCCTTGTTTATTTCACGCGTTGTTTGTGTATATTCAATTCGTCGTATTTATGTGTTCTGATACTGCTCTGATTTTCTCCCTCATTTTAAATAATGATGTTTGTTCCGCTACCTAACAAGTGCTATATGTTTTGCGTATTATTGCAGCGTTGGGTTTCATGTTTACAACAGAATTATTCAATATTTCGTTTAAAGAATTTTAAAAAGTTTGAGTGTTTTCCTATTTGTTTTATTATAATAGAAATAATAGCTATAAAATAATATAATTTTCTAGGCTTTTCTTTATGTTATACCTCTAATTTTTAATAGATTTTGCATTGTTAGGTTTTTTAAACGAGTTACGAAAAGTATTATGTAGTAGCCATTTACAGACAACTGATTCGCTGTATCTCAACTATTCAGTGCAGCTAGGTCAAAGGTTACGTTCGTCTTTAACGTAGCGAAATGCATGTGTTTTTATATTTTATTTGTTATATTTGCCTAAAGTATTGAATAATATTTAGTGACATATTAAATTTATTGATTTTTGTCTGTGCTAATGACTAAATGAAATACTCACGATTCGATTTAATAATGAAAATTTGTTATGTGTGTGTCCTTGGGCGCGGAGGTTTTAATCTGGCACAAACATTTTTGGTATTTACATAAGGCTAATTTATATTTTTCGGTTTTTTACAAAGAATAATAAAAATAATAATTTATAAAGACTACTCGTTAACATAGAATGCAGAAGTCGGGAAAAATATAGTATCATGCATTTATAATATTGTTGATCTATGAAAGTATATCTTTCAAACTGAAACAAAACATTTGAATCAAGTGAAAATCTATAAATGTTATTTTCTTTTTAAAAAATTCTAAAGTTTATTAACATAATATATTTCACTAATACTTTTACAATTATCTTATCAACTCAAAATACTCTATTTACTGGAATAGCACGGGCTATACTTAAATTTTGTAGGATTGAAGTTTATTCATAGCAAATCAGCGCTTGCTTAAATCATTACATACTATTTTATTCATTTAATTGGATCAATTTTTAGGTTAGCAAAGCCTTTTAAGTTATTCAACATAGATTAAAATATTAAATTTAAAGTTGAGTTAAAATATTACTATTTGAAATTTAAAACTCACAGACCAACAGACACACAAATAACTTAAACCTATTTTTTATTTATTAAAGTAGTTTATAGTTATATTTTTTATGTTAATTGGATTTCGTTGACCATGAGAGAAAAAATAATAAATACAGAGATCGATTGAGTATTTTCTAAAGAAACATAAGATATACAGGGTGCGGCAAAACAGACAGTGCAGTTTAGAACGCCCAGTACATCCCGTGTGGTGGGGGTACCTACCTGGGAGGGATCACATTGTGTCGGGGGGGTCGTGTCGTTTTTAGTCCTTACCATGGTTTGGGCTGGAGAACGCTCCCAAGAAATGTTGAACCGGATCAATGCGAGGTCAACTTTTTTTAGTAGTGACGAGGCCCACTTCCATCTCTGTGGAGGGGTGAATAAACATAATTTCGATACTGGGCTGTAAATAACCCTAGGCAACTTTACGAGAGATCACTTCACTCCCCAAAAGTCACCGTGTGGTGTGCGATTTCCAAATTTGGGGTGATTGGGCCTTATTTTTTTTGAAGAGGACGGACGAACCGTAACTGTCACTGCTCAACGTTATGCTTTCATGTTGGAAAATTTTTTTCAACCTCGTTTGGAAGAACTGATGGAGGAAGCAGATCTGGGAGACATCTGGTTTCAGTAGGACGGGGCTACGGTCCATACTGCTCGAGTTTAATGACGAAACTGCGACAGGTGTTCCCTGGCCGCCTTGTTTCTCTGAGAGGTGATGTGGAGTGGCCCGCACGCTCCCCTGATCTAAGCATTTGCGACTTCTTCCTGTGGGGCTACCTGAAGGAAAAGGTTTTTAGGCATCGACCTGGCACCTTGGAAGAACTCAGGGATCGAATTCGGGAGGAAATCGCGGCTACACCCATCGAGATGTGCCAAAATGCGGCCGTAAATTTCAGAAATCGCCTTCATCAATGTATCGCTGCTGGGGGTCATGATCTTTCAGATGTCATCTTCAGGACTTAATGCATAAAATGGCATGATGCACACATTCAGATAAAATAAACCCCACTTCTTTAAATTGCGCCGTTTTTTTTTTAATAGCCCTTCAAAACTGCACTGTCTGTTTTGCCGCACCCTATACAACATAGTGTTTTTGATCCTTCAAATAATTTTCAAGAGAACATTAGGGAATAATAATTTGGAATTGTTAGGTATCTACTCTTTATTGGCGACCATCCTTGATATGATTACTGTTTTCACGGCTGCTCTCAATAGTTAGGAGGTAGTTTGTGAGAACCATGTTCTTAAATTTTTAAGCCATGATATACTTCTTCTTCCTGGTCCTCTTTACCATAAACTTTCCCTTGGAGAACAAATTTTAGAAGGCGATATTTGATCTCGTTTCTCATAATGGGTCCAATTCTAGTTTCTTTCTCTTGATGATTTTCACTTTTTCCAAGTCCTCCTTCGTTCGTTCCATCACTGCATTGACCGTCACTCTGTTTACCCAAAAGACCCTCATTGTTCTCCTGTATAGCCACATCTTGAAAGCCTCGAGTCTTCTGTGTGTTGCTTCGGTTATTATCTATGACTCCATTCCATAGAAAAGTAGCTAGAAAATATAGTATCGAAGAAGTCTGATTTTGATATCGATACTGAGTCTTTGACTTTTGAACAGTTTAGCCATTTGGTTAAACGCAGCACTTGCTTTCTGGATTTTGCACCTAATCTCCTGCGAATAATTCCAAACCTCATTGATCATGGTTGGAAAAGGTATAGCAGTCTTAAAAGTATCTGAGGTCTACCATCTGTGTTTTGCTGCCAAGAGATTTGTTGACATTCCCCAAAGACTTAAAATATTTTTAAATAATCAATGCTACTTCTTATGTTTTAGTGTGTTTGTACGCAGATAATTTAATATTTACCTCCTTTTTATCCTGAATTGTAATTATGTGACAAACGTCAATGCTTCGTAATAAGAATTACTCTACGATGTCTTACCCTAGTAATAATTCCACTGTTATTTCTGCTAGTCGACACAATGAACCTAATATTTTAAAACACGATTCGACCAATATTGTATACCCCTGATCCTCCTTTAACAACTTTACCACAATTGCACTTCCTACAAAACCACTCATTACGTCAACAAGACAGCGCTTTTCCCCGAACTAGAGTGAATTTTTTAAAATTAATCGACGATCCAGAAATTTATTTCGCGCAATTAAAATTTTTATTTCAAAGATATCAAATTACTACCTCTACAGATCAATTTTAACTTGTATCTTTCTTATTACCTACGCACATAGTGTCAGAAGTGTGAACTGTATGAAAGTCTCTAAAACGACGCGTTCAGAACAATGAAAGATTTTTTTTTAGTTTGGCCATTTAGGACTTGCCTATAGCCATTCAAATATACTATTATTATACGGTATAATTGGACGATCACAACATCCACGCCTGAGCTCGGAGGACCCCTCCGACTAGAGTCGGCGCGCTAACCACTATACCAACGGGGCCGGCAGAAAGAATTTCTTTTCAATGAAGAACATGGTTGTAAAATACCTAGCCAATTCTTAATATACATGTCATCTCTTAACAAATCTTTAAATAATATTCACAAGCAAGTTATTTTGAACAGATTACCCACAAAGGTACTTCAAGTTTTAGCTATATCAAATAATCAACCATTAGATCAACACCTGCATTAATATCTGAAAAATAATTAAATTATCAAAATCAAACATCCAATCCGTCAATTCGATTTGACTGAACTCGATTAACTAGTTGATGAGTTACATTCCAAATTAGAGTATCTAATTAAACACAGGTTACGATCGAATTCACTGCACCGTATTTACAAAAAGAATGATTGCATTTACAAAAATCAATCACTCGTATTTACAAAAACAATGATAATGATTGGATGGCTATGCAATCGCTAAACAATAGTAAATTTCTTTTTACTAGCATTACAGCAAATTTGGCTCTTTGGCTCAACACTGCGTTTCACCAAGGAACTTTTTTATTAAAGATCGCCATAATAACAAGCATTTTAAGTAGTAATAATAACAAACCAATTTCCTGTAATCGAAATTTAAAAGCGCCGAACGGATCATTGATCCTCACCTTCAGTTCAATCAAACTGAATTTAGATTTCGAATTTGATTAAAAAATTTAATTGGAAAAGTTTTAGCGAATATATTAGTCATAACATTTAGCCGATTTCTTACGACATATTCTTAATAATTAATTTTACTTCCTAAAAAATGAAAAAAAGATTGATTCACATTCAATTCCTCTGAAAAAATCTTTTTTCGGTTCCTCTCATGCAACTTGATGCCTACATCAATCTTCTAAATGAATTTCCTAATTTGTCAAACCTTTTTACTTTAGAATCTTCAATCAAATACTCACCGTATAGAGACCGAGGGTAATCCTTTATTTTTCAAACCCCGCAGACTCGCACCTAATAAATTACAAATTGCGAAGGAAGAATTTAATAACTCTCCAAATTTAGGTGTCATCAGACCCTCAACAGTAACTGATCCTCTCTACTCCACAAGGTTCTTAAAATGGATAAATGTCGGAGACCTTGGAAAGATTATACAGTACTCAATCAAGTAACGATTCATTTTTTAACGGTTTGGTTTATGCATATCATTAAATTCCTATCAAACCTTTCGGCATTAGAACGTCATCGCGGAATACCGTTTTGGAATTAACATCACCAACAACAAAGAACTCAATGCGTTCCTTGTTAAGAAATTGTTTTTGAATGGGAAGATCAACGAGACACGCAATGTTGATTTTCACAGATGAAAGTTTGAAGATGTATTATATTCTGTAGCCTCTTTTTTAGATCTAAGTAAGGCCTTTGATTGCGTTTCTCATGATGTTCTTCTGGGGAAACTTTATTATTATAATTTTCATCCTACTAGCTGCCGTATTATAAATTTGTACCTGAAAAGTTGGTAACTTTTAACAACACTACTTCTAAAGAGTTAAAGGTAACACACGGTGTCCCGCAAGGGTCTATTTTGGGCCCGTCACTTTTTTTAAAATTTACTTTAACGATCTGATGACACAACCGTGAAAACCACTGGTCTTGATAAAGATATTGTACATCAACAAAATAAATTTGCAGTAGAACAAGGTTCCGCTTGGTTCGCTGCAAATAAACTATCAGTGAATTATGGTCAATTACATTAATATTTTTCCTTAAAAGGAAATCACCCACAAACCATGCAAAGTTTCTCCGTATTCACTTGGATTCCAAATTATCTTGGCAGTTTCATGAATCTGAAATTTCAAATAAAATATTCAAATTTAGGACGGGATTTCATGCGGCTAAGTAAGTCTCAAAATGGTGTCCATTTTTATGGTACAAAATTAACTTTTTACCTGAGAATGTAAAATATCACTTAAAAAGTGAATGTTTTTACAGTCTTGAAGAGATCATGTCATTTAACTTTTCGGGCATAAACTAGACCTAACATGTGTACTTGTATGTATATGTATTTTACCATCTCTAAAAGATGAAAAATAGACCTAAATTAAGGCAAAAAATATTGGTAAATAATAAAAACGAGTGACTCTCACTATCTACCAGTAAATAGGGTTAGAGTGGAAGATCATTACAGCTGCACGAACTCCGCCCAGCTTCATCCATTCAATTGTTTGTATGTTTTATATAATATTTTTGTATTTCTTATGTATTCTGTTGGAAAGATGCTCAAGTATAATAAACTAAACTAAACTAAAATAAAAAATAGCAGTAACTTACTCAGAAAAGGTATAAAAACATATTCACTAATATTATTATTATTAAACAGCTTGCAAATTTGGGGAATTAGCGTATCAGTTGGCTTTTTGAATATGGTCAATTAGATTTCTTCTTTTTTGCAGCGGGGTTTTCTACACTTTTGCTTAAATTCGATTCCAAATAAAGTCTATTAGTGTAAAATCCGTAAAACTTGGCAATTAGGGGTCTGATCTATTGTTATATATTCTGTATCCAATCTAATGTCTTGCCAGTCAAGCAAATTTAAGTTAGACTGTAACGACATTTTTTATATAAGTACGTAAGGGAAAACCGGTATAATTGCAGCCCATTTTGGACAAATTAGTTTTAATATTTTGTATTGAAGAGGTTGCCATCTTAATTTCTATCTATATTACTTTCACTTTACTTGTTTGTGGATATATGGTAAATTGTGTCTAGTTTTCGTTTTTTAAAGAAACAGGAAGACAAGAATATAGAAGAATCAAAAAAGTGATAAGATCAGCAGAGCAAAGTATCGCAGAACACGTTAGGGATATTACAGTAGATAAGGAAGACCATAGAAAAGGGGAGGAAGATATGCAGATAGAAAGTATGAAAGAGATAAAGATAATGTTCCCAGAAATAATGACTAAGATAAAGGAGAACAATAGTGAGATTCAAGGACAAATTAAAGAAATCAGAGAAGAAATGAAACAAAGAGAAGAGCAAACGTATTAAGACCTTAGAGTATAGACTTTGAAAAGAGAAACGGGCTCGTAAGGAAAAAAAATCATTGTTATATACTGGACCAAAGTAAAAAATATGATGGAAAAGAAAAAGGTTGAAGAGTTCATACAAAATCAATTGAACATTATCGTTCAAATGACTGGAGTTAGAACCTTTAAATATGGTTTAATCATCGCAGAGCTGGTCAACCTTAACGCTAAAATAAAAATAATGAAAAATAAGAGTAAGATCCAAGACAAAATGTATATCAACAACGACCTCACAATGGAAGAGGAGAAAATACAGGCAGAGATACGAAGCAGAGTAAGTTAGGTATAGAAAGATAATAATTGATGGAGAGGAATATGTCAGGAATAAGAAAGAAAAAGAAGTTACCAAAAGAGAAGTACAGCAAAATAAAAAAAAAACAAAATAAGAACTGTGGTAGAAAATTTACAAAGGAGATAACAACGGAGCGGAAAAATGATCAGTTAATAGAAACCCAAAACGAACAGAATAAAAATCAATTTCAATGTAATCAATATGACAAAGAAATGCCAAAAAAGTAAAAACTAATGCAAAATTAAAATCTATTACAAATAATTAAGTTGACGGAGAAAAACATACACGATATAGTAGCGAGGACACAGGAAAATGCACACCGTTGCGAATGTGTACATAGAACTCAATAAGCATTGAGAGGAACGTAGAAGAATTAGTGGATGAAATGTTAAAGCACAAAATTGAAATATTAAGAATTACAAAAACAAAAAATAAGGGTAAAGGAATGAAAATAGTACCTAAAGGATACTGGGTGTTTTAGTCAGGAGTAAAAGAAGAAGAAAGAGCGAAAGGTGAAGTAGGATTAATAATCGCTCAAAATAGAATATAATATCTTATAAAGAAAAAATATATAGAAACGAAAGACTTCTGATAGTAGAAACAAATATATTTGATGAAATATTTTTTGAAAACATACAGAGAGAAATAGATGCGGACCGAGACGCAATAATAATAATGGGGAACTTAAACTGACGAGTAGGAAATCAAAATACAGGAATGAAAGAATATATGAGTAAATAAGAAGAAAATGAGAAATAATAATGGGGAAAGAATAATAGAAATGTGAACTGCAAACCAACCAGAAATAAAAAGTCAGCAATAGACTATTTCATAATAAGTAAAAAAATGTCAAAGTCAAAAACAGACAGATCGACAGTGGCCACACCTAGTAAAGATGAACATGAAGAAAAATTAAAAATCAAACAAAAGAAGTAAAGTTGTAAAAGAGAATATAAACTGAAAGAAACACAATGGCGAGACAAATACCGAGAAATATTAAATCAAAAATTCAAGAACAACAGAGAACCAAAAGAAATTGAAAAAAATGGGAGACACCTAAAAACAATATACTAGAGGCAGCCAAAGAAAACTGTGGAACAATAAAAATCACGAATATGAAGTCGAAGAAGAGTCTTGGATAAAAGAACTAAGATTAAAAAAAGACAAAAAGATAAGTACAAATAAGGAAGAAGACTACGAAGAATACAAAACAAAAAGGAATGAAGTAAAGACAAAAGTTAAGAGAGCCAAACAAGAATTGTGGACGCAATTTGGAAAATGACAAGTAATTACCGAAAAAATAAAAAATTATTTTATGAAATACGAAAATAACTGAGAAAGCAGAAAGAATACAAGGTGATGAATATAAAAGACAAAGAAGGCAACATAATAACATAAGAGAGTAAAATAATGGAAATATTTAGATAATATTTTGAAGAACTTACAAAAGCACAGGAAGAGACTATAGATACTCTAGAAGAAATAATTTAACTACCAGAAACAGATAAATAGAAGAAAAAGAAGTAATCCAAAATGATTATATACAATGTATGCAACAAATGGGAAATTTTTTTATTATTAATTTCTCAGAATATTTTATTCTTTATAAAAGTTGGTGCTTGATCTTAAACATACAAAAAAGTCAAAGCAAATGAAATTCGACGCTATATTAGCAAGATATTGAACAATTTTTATAACTTTTGCACTTTTTAAGCGAATTTTATCAAGTATTCTTAGTTTTGACGTATCTGTCATTAATATTTATCATTAATAAATAATTAATTAATATTTTATTAAGAGTTGTTGTCTCCTAAATTATGGCATAGCGATTAGCTTTACAAGACAGAGCAGAGTTGGTGCTAATATAATAACTATAGAACATGCAGAGAAGCAGCTGATATTTTTAACGACAGGCGCCTCAAAAGAGAATCAGTTACTCACAAGTGTGAGAAATATGGAGAATTCGTTGGACATCTTGCAAAGCGTGGTTGAAAATCCTTAAATATCTGTTAAAAAAGGTGCTAGAAGTTCAGGATTGGGAAAATCAACAGTACATAAGGTACTAACGACAAAAAAGTTTAAAGCATTTTAACCAAGATATGTTGAATCTTTGCAAGAACATGATTGCGATATTTTTTTTGAATTTTGTTTCATGGTACAAGGTGAAATAGAAATTGATACTACATTTCTTAAGAAGATCCTGTTGACGGATGAAGCTACATTTACTACAAATGATGTAGTTTCATCACAAAACTGTCGTTGGTGGTCAACAAAAATTCCAGCATTCTGAATTATCTGAAAAAATCTATATTCTCGAAAAATAAATGTTTGGTGTGAAATATTATAGGGCCCTACATATTTCGGCAGAGTTAGAGAAAGATATTTAGAATTTTTAAATATAAAATTGTACAATGAATTTGACGTTACCATTGGCAACAAGAAATTCTCTTTGGTTTATGCAGGATGGGTACCTGGGTGCTCGTGTCGAAGTTGAATATTTAAATGAACAATTTAATGAGAAATGGATTGGAAGACATTCAAGATTTCCATGGCCTGCTCGCTCACCCGATCTAAATCCACTTGATTACTTTTTATAGGGGTGGTTCAAAACATAGTTTATTCCGAAAGGCCTTTTTGAAATTTAGAGGATTTGGAAAATAAAATTAGAAATGGTATAAAACATTTAAATAATCATTCCAATATTCTTGAAAATGTAATCAGAGATTTTAACAGAAGAACAAAAAACCGTATGTCATTTGTTTTGTCTTTTTTGTATGTTTAAGATCAAGCACCAACTTTTATAAAGAATAAAATTTTCTGAGAAATTAATAATAAAAAAGTTTCCCATTTGTTGCATACTTACGTGGACACGTTGTATATTAATGAAGAATGTATACAGCAACTATCAGAACGAATGAATGGCATCTTAAACATTATATTAGTACCAGCAGAATAGAATACAGGAAAGATGGGAGACAAAAGAGTCTGTAGAAACTAGATAGGAATAACACTGAAAAGGATCCCACCAAAGATACCAGGAAGAATAATGGGAAAAAGAATTAGAGATCAGATTGAAGAAACTGTAGAAGATTCGCAATATGGCTTGAGAAAAGGAAGAAGCACACAAGACCTAATATTCACTATGAGACAAATCAGCGAAAAACTTATAAATATAGGAAAGGAGATACATGTACATTTTTTTAGATCTGGAAAATGCGTTCGACCGAGTAAGATAAGAAGACATTTGGACAGTGCTAAAAAATATAGGAATAGATAGAAGGATGATAGAATTAGTTAAAGCTATATACAAAAACAATATAAACGTAGTTTAAACAAACAATCCAGAATCTAGAGAGTTCACGACAAAGAGTAAAAGGAGTAAAATAAAGGTGTGTCATGAGTACATTGGTATTAGACGAAACTATAAAAGAAGCAAAGAAGGAAATGAAGACATTAAATTTGGGATATTGAAAATTAAAACAAACACACATAACGAAATTGATGTTCGTAGATGATATGGCGATGGTGGTATATCAGCATAACATAGAAATACTAGACAATATAGACAGGACCAAACTAATGATAATATCTAGAGAAAATAAATTACATACAATAAAATTATAGGGAAAGCAGATCGAGGGTAATAAGTTACAAGTATTTAGGAACAATAATAGAAAATAATGGAAAGATAGACAAAGAGAAATCTAGGAAAAGGAGAAAAAATATTTAATATGATGAAGATTACGTTCTTTTGTAGGAAAGCAATAACTAAAACATAAAAGCAGAAATAGTAAAAAAAAAGTTGTAAGACCGACAAATATATATATTACTGAAACTTGGACCATGTCAGAAAAACACAAAACGAAAATAAATTCAATTGATATGGGATTCTTAAGGAAAATTGAAAATAAGATAAGAAGAAACCTGCAGATATAACCTATTTATGATACCATTGTAGGACAGCTGTGATGGTTCGGACATATGTGCCGCATAAAAGATGATATAACAGAAAGAAGAATATATGAAAGAAGGGCGCAAGGAAGAAAATATCGGGGAAGGTCGAGAAAACATGGAATGATAGAATTAGAGAAGAAGCGGAAAAATAGAGATTGGAGAAAGATTAAACAATTAACTCAAGACAGAAAAACATGATGAAAAAAATACAGAAACAGACACTAAACAAAAACTTCTTACACCTAAAGATAGAAAATAATTATATTTAAAAAAAATGAAAATAAAGTTGTCGTTGAAGCCAAAATACATAATTTTGATCAAACCGGGCATTTATATGCTGCTTCTATTAGCCTCAAAACATGAATTGATGTAAAGAGACTCTTGACATCAAAGGAAACGAGAATAGGATTTTAGTTTTATTCACGAACTATATAGAATTTTTAAATTTGTGTTTGAATGTGGTTACAACTATTAGTGCTAAAATTTTATTTACAATGAAACCTTGTATTCAAAGATTATATTATCCGGAATTCCAGAGTTTGCCATTTAATTTTGCTTTAAAAATCTCTTACTAATTTTTGACAATCGGGTCTATTTTGAAGGTTTGTAAATTGTTTTCAATAATAAAAATGATAACATATTCCTAATTACCAGATTCGTAATAGTATTACCGTTATTCGCTTGTCTTGTAAATAATTTGATTGCCGATCTTCAATTTCATTTTATTTCTCCTATGGTTTTGAATTATCCACCATTATTAATAGGTATTATTTAGTATTATTTATATGTTACAAGCGATACGTTTTCTACATGTAATTATTTTATTTGAGAGTTTTATTTCGATATGATTGTAGTTTCTTTTAGATAGGTTCTTCTTTTTAGAATGCGACTTAAGCTGAACCGAATAAACATATTATGAGATTTTGATTATATACCATTCAACAACATCATCAAAAAGTTAAAAAATCTGCTAAATCTCTAGAATTTAGTTACTTAACTTAAAGAAAGGACGCTAGACGGCATTAAACCATTTCATCAACTAAAATGTTTTCAATATAAATTCACATAAATGATTTCTCTAAATAAAATAAAAAATTTATTCAAAGCAGATCGTACAAAAAGTACAGTATTTAACTCGAATTGTAAGGTAATTTAACAATCTTGCATGCCTTTTCACAACTTTTGTTTAATATTACATACTCTAAAAAAGCTATTTCAATTAGTAATTACTAACTATTAATTAAAACTTAATTCACTCACCTATACCTTAAACTTCATTTATTAGAACATTCCAAGTAAAATAGATCGTGACTTTCCTTTAACATTATAAGATACATATCATGTAAAATATAACAGGTGCAGTCAATAAAGTATTTAAAAAATAACAATTCAATAAATATGCACCATAAAGCAACTGAAATCCAGTTTTTTTCTTATGCTTTAGAGATTGATATAATTTATTTAAAAGATTAATTTTTATATATAATGAAATAATGTAGTGATATTTTGGAGATAACATACTAATACAAATTTAATTTCAGATTCTTCCCCAGCATAAGAAGCATTACAGAGTTATCCCAGTCATCGAATATGCGTTTTATGCAATTCAGGGCTCACGACAAATACGCCCTGCACCTGTCGAAAATGGAAAAGGTGAGTTATAGATTTTTGCATTACGGATGATTCTGTAGAAAGAATATTTATGTGTTTGCATTTAATCTCCCTTACTGGAAACAATGTCAGAATATCATATGGAGTACTATTTTTATTATATTTTTTAGGGATTCATTGGTAGTAGCAGCTTAAAAGAAAAACTGTTTTCTCAGGTACAGAAAGGGGGATTGATTAAACTAAAAGATCCCCTGTGATTGAATGATTTTATTTCTTTTCTTAATATATATACTTTACTTACATTGAATCTAGGACAGACCAGCTTTGTCCAGTTTCGATTCATATTGCTTTCGAGTTGTTTTGTTTAGGTCAGGCCTGGCCAAATCACACTTTAATTTTTATATATTTGTATTTTAACAATATGGAGTATTACTAATTGATATAAATACAGGAAACAATTTTAAAAACTGTAGCCAATGTTTAAGTAAATAAATATTAAATTAATTTTAAATGATCTTAACAATTTATGAATTTTTGATATTGTATAATTTATTTAATTAATGTTCAATTTAATAAAAATATATATGCATATAAAAATACATATGACGTTGTTCTTTAAATGTTAAAATAAAAGACGTGTTAACAGGTTTAGGTATTCCTTTATTTACTTGGTAATGTAATTAAAATTCACTAATATATTTAGTTAAGATATTGTAATTTCATTAGTCGCATGCATGAGTTGAGCATGAGTTATTATTAAATCAATTGGTATAGCTACATGCTTTTTTAATACTGGTAGTTATTGTAAATAATCTGTACCCGAGTTGATGGTATTAGAAGGAAATCTATTATTTAGAGCCCTTTAACATGTAATTTTTCAATAATAAGAACATCAAACTGAATTATTTTGCTATTTTAGTATAGAGTATATGAAAATATCATATCAAACAATAAGCGAAAACTATATGGTTTACAATAAATACGCCCTAATGGATTTAGTCACTAAAAGGATCTTTTCGAAAAGTTATTCTCTATTTTCAAAATGATTCATAAAAATGTTACACAGAAACGGTGAAAGAGAGTAACCCGTGTCAAAGGTCTATTTGTGATTACTTTTCTCAGTATTTTTGTTGTTTTTTCATTCAAATGTTTTTTAAATGTTTAACGTATCGTTAATTTTAATGTTAAAAATCAGCGCTTCAACATCAAATAAAACTAATTGTACATTTTGTGATAACACAATATATCCACTATTTAGATAACAAAGCTGTTAGTGAATATGGATTTTCAACACTTAAGTGCCTCAATAATCAATCAATCAATATATCCAGTTTTCTTGTTATAAATTCGTATAAATTTTGGACAGAGAAGATGTTTCTAATTTAAGTTTGTGAGAGTCTTGAACTAACAATTTTGTTACTTTGTAGGTTGGAGAGTTTATGTTTAAAAAAATCGATTTAAGTTTATTCCCAGATTTGTATATTTAGGAAGGGAATACAATCTTGGTAACTCGAGGTTCCTTATCTTAAGTAAGTAAGCAGTTTTTTTGTATATTAAATTAGCTAATTCTTCTAAAAAGTCATTAATTTTACTAATAATTGTTTGTTTGTAGTATGTAAGGATATATTTCTAATATTTCTCTGACATTTTAAAAATAGTCTGTTCTGCCAACAATAACTGTGACATTACTTTTATCAAATTTAAAAAAGAATACATTTTTACTTTTCAATTTTTTCGCGGGCACTATTATACTATTGCACTTTCGATTGTAATTCTTCTTTTTGATCACTTTTTGCAGACGTTCTTACTGATATTCGAAATGCGGCAGCATTCTCCTCTTCTAATTACGATGAGACAAGTTAAAATCGTTCAGAATGTCTACTGTGATTTGACGAAGGACCAGTGAGTGTTTTAAACCTTTCCGTAAGAGGTTTGTTTAATTTTTCATCTGAGAATATTTCATCTGATTGCTATCTGAGAACATTTTATGTAATCTTATGGATTTCTTCTTAACTTTTTAACGATGACGTTTTTTGCAAGGATTTATTTCATTTATATGGGGAACTGTTTTTTGAAAAATTAAAGTGGTACATTTTTGTGTAGAGCATACACAATTTCAAGATTTTCTTTCGAAAACATCGTAAATAATTAAGCACAGTTATATTCCCTACTTCACTCTTTTATTTTTTAAAATCTTTTAATAATTATGTAACAATCCCTTAATACCTTGATACAATATTTTGCACTTGCTTGCATTTTGAATCATTAAATTTTAATATTAAATCAGATGTGGCATTAGAAATTGATTTTGGCTTATTAATATTAAAATAAAGATAATATTACTCTTCTTAATGATATTGTAATAGTAGTCTTACAAAGTTACAACGAAGTCTTTGTTACAAGCTATTTTATTATTCTTTAAAACAAATGAATAGAGACACCATTAAGTTTACATCTATTGTCTAAACATTGAATTGTCTACAACTGCACTCCGCTGATGAGATCGAAACCAGTTCTAACTGTGTATGACAAGGAAACAATAATTGAATTTCACATAACATTTATAAACTCTTAATAATATTTTTTTTAATGGTGATGTTGCCTTCTTAGATTTTTAGTATATTTTATATACATTTCACATAATTCTAATAGCATCTCAAATTAGACATTTATTAAGAGAGATTGTCTAAGCTAAAGTTATTTAGACAAAAATTATCTCAAGCGAACGATTAATAATGTAAAATCTATAGGCACCTCAGATGAATAAAGACTTCCTCTAAGCGACTTTCTTCCAAGCGTTTTCCAGTCTTCTAAAAAAAATCTTTATTTTAAAGATTTATTTAAAAACTATTTTCTCTTTTAAACACACAAACTCACAAACCTACAGGATTGTAAAATAAACCTTTATTGGCATACAATATAATATAACATATAATAATAGTAATAATAATAATAATTCTAGGAAATTCATTTTGTTTTTTTCTTCTTTTACCCGCACCAACTTCATCACAGTCATTACCATCTTCATTAATTCCTCACACACTCCACTGCTAATTGTCTCCAAGTATTATTTCTTGTGAAATACATATGATACAAAGGTTTCAGAAAGAAAAAAACGGCTGATTAGTGTTCATCCCGACAAAGAGTAAAACCTTAAGCTTAAAGTTTAAATTAAAAATCTTTTATAGTTTTTAACATAATTCTCCAACGTACAGATACACACACACACATTCTTCTTAAAATTTGTTTAAGGCTCAACACATATTTCCGTGAAAAAATGTTTCAAATTTTTATTACAATAATAATACTTCCTCGTACTTCGTACAGATAAGTAGAGTTATAAACCTTCTCGGGTGACAATCCAGTGCCAATAATTGAGCTTTTTACCTCTTAAAACTTTCAAAAGTAGCTTAAATTTGTTTTATTAATATTTTTATTTACAAATAAAGATCTAGAGGCTCTGTTCTTTTCCTTGGTTGATTTGTAAGGTTAATCCGGAACTGTTACAGCCGTACTAATAGACCGAGATTAATTCTCGGATTGTAGAATCCTAGATTAATTGTCGTATTTTTTTAGTTACATTTAAATATCACTGGTTTTATGTTGGTATCACGGAACAGCTGATGGTATTGTCAATATAACCTGTGATTGTCAGTTGAGGAGCATGTGCAAAGTTTGTTTGCAAAAATATTAAATGATAATTCTACAATTTGCATTGAAAATAATTGTCGACTGTACTTACTTTAATCTTGATTAAATAAAAACAATGCTTATTCCTTGTCCCTTATCACACAAACTAACTTTGCAAACAAACATTTCACGTTCTTCTTTACTGACAATCACGTCAGCTGTTCAGTGACACTAACGTAAAACCAGTGATATTCAAATATTACTAAAAAAGTTACTAAATCTGACAATGAATCTAGGATTCTATAATCCGAGAATTAATCTCTGACTGTTAGTACGGTTGTTAGTCTCTCATAACTGAATCCAAAATTAAACTAGTCATCTGTATTTTAATTAAAAAATATTTGATTGATCATTTAGAAGAACATTGAATAGTAGTATCCTTATGATTTAGTGCATTAATGCTAAGTATCGGGTTAATGCAAAATTATAAGACGTTTTTTCAATGAATTTTATTGAACAAAACAATTAAAACTATTTAACAAATGGATGGTAATAATTATTTGAAGCATAGTCGCCATCTACTTGAAGAATTGCTTTCCACTTACTTGACATTCGGCCTATTCCATGGACGAAGAAGTCACGGTTCTTAATAATAATAATAATGTTTATTAACGGAATCTCCTTTTACATAAATATAACATATAAATACTAACAATTTAATAATATAAAAATAAAGTACATACGTTTTAATTAAAAAGTGCGTATCAAAAGTGCAATATTACCTATTTCAATTCAGTTTTGAAATTATTGAAGGTAGAACTAAATAATTTGATTGATGAATTAAAACAGCCAACGGGTTAAGTGAGAAATTAATTCATCAGAACTAAATAAATTAACATTATCATTGGAGTTTTCATTTGCGAAATACGATAATAACTATAATGAGGAGACCAAACTGTAGATTCGTATTCGGCATTTGATCTTACTAAACCAGTAAATAAAGTTATAAGAGCATGAGGTTTGAAGTTGTAACTATTCCTGAATATGAAATCTAGTATCTTAAATGCTTTATTTGTTATTAAATTAATATGGGCGGCGAAAGATAATTTAGAATCAAAAATCACTGCAAGGTCTTTAACAATATAAACTCTTTCTAATGCTTCGTTATTGATTTTGTAGTTAAAAGTAATTAGAGATGATTTTCTCGTAAAAGAAATTATATTAATGAATATTTAGAAATATTCAGAAACAAGATATTCTTCAAACACCAATCATGTAACCTACTCAAGTAATTTTGAAGTTCCCTACAGTTATTTACGTTTTCAACAGCATGGAATATCTTAAAATCATCCGCGAACATTAATGATTTGCAATAATCAAACGTATGATATAAGTTATTAACAAACAATAAGAACAATAAAGGGCCTACATGCGTTCCCTGTGGTACACCTTAAAGTACATTAATATCGCATGACATGTAATTATTTATCTTTACCATTTGTACATGACAAAAAAAAACCTATATAATTATGTTTAAACTAAATCCATAGACATTCAACTTAGCAATCAATATATTGTGATCTACCCAGTCGAATGAAGTCTGTGCATACTGCGTCTACTTGTTTACCATCAGAAAAACTATCAATAATAAATTTCTGATAACATAAGAAATTTTAAGTAGTTGATCGACCTTTAATAAAACCATGCTGATTAACCACAATAATACTCAACGCAATTGAGTAGAAATTGTTTTATCAAGCATCTTAAGAATCATACACTGGATAGTAACTAAACGATAATTTTTCACCAGTTTTTTTCTATTTTTCTTATAAATGGGAATGACATATGACTTTTTCCAATATTTCGGATTACAGGCTGAGTGAAGGGAATACTCGAAAAGCCAATTTATAGGTTTCGAGATAGTAAACACGCATCTAGATAAAAAGAAACCAGGAATGCCATTAGGGCCATAACTACAATTATTAGATAAATTAACAATTTCATTAAACACTACTTCTAATGTAACACATAACTTAGACGAACTAACATGAGATTTGTAATTGAATTTCGGCACTGTACTAATGATTAGACAATAAGCTGAAGAAAAGAACGATGCGAAGGTATTAACAATATCGGACCCGTATCATAAGTTACATTATTATATGACTTTCATTCCGGGGTGGCAGAAGTATTTTTCATATCACCGGCAAATTTCCAAAAGGAACTGGGTTTCTAAATAATATCCTCTTTCATTAATAAATGATTCAAACAGAGATTTACTCAAAGATAAACACTGAACACGTAATTTACTAAAAATCTTGTAATCAACAATATTATTTGATCTTTTATAATATAAATGTGCAATATTTTACACCTTAATTAATTTTCTACGTTCAGAATTAAACCATTTAAGATAGCAAGAACTAAAAATTGTTTTAGATGGAACATACATTTTAATTGTGTTATACACTTATGCAAGAGCATGATATAATTCATTGACTTTAAATAATGAATCCTAATCTACAACCGATAGTACGTTATTTATAGCAATGTAATCTCCTCTTTTAAAATCATAAATTACATCATTTACTAATAATTAATGATGTTCTATTAAAATATTAATGTCAATATCATAGGCAATGTGGTGAATTGAAGTGTTGCACAATAAATCTATAGCTAGAGTAATAGATATACCAGTACTTGTACTCAATACTAAATCCAGAAGAACTCTTCCTTCATTAGGAAGGTTGTTTAATTGGTAAATATTTAGGAAGCTATAAGTTTCGGCAATTAACTCACATGCACTGCTCTGAGAAGATGAGTGTACAACGACACCCATATCATCATTATCCCATGTTGCCGAAGACATATTAAAATTACCACAAATAATACTTTCTTCATCTATATTCTAACTTACTATTGTTTCCAGAATTTGATAATGACCCTGATATTTGGTAATAGGAAAATTTGGTGGTAAATAAACCCCACCAATTACAAAATGTTTTTTAAAAAATTTCACCTCAACAAAAAGTTGTTCTACAATCGAATTATCAATGAACAATTTGCAAGATGATAGTATCTTTATAACAGCTATCGATACTCCTCCACCCCATAATTTATCACTAGTGTTTGGGCTTTTAGCAGCTCTAAAAAAACATAATTATCATACAAAAGTTCACTGTCACATATATCAGCATTTAACCAACTTTCAACTAAAATTATTATTCCTTGAATTTTGGAGGCGTTTACTTCGTGGTACATTTTCGATTATTAAATAAAGAAAACACTTAACTTTTTTATACCATTTATATTTTTATTTCTCGTGACTAGTTTCAATTACAAGGAAATCATTATCAAACTGATAATCATAATGATTACCTTGTAATTGAAACTAGTCACGAGAAATAAAAATATAAGTGGTATAAAAAAGTTAAGTGTTTTCTTTATTTAATAAAATTATCATATCGTATGAACATAAGTTAAGGGAATGAACTATTCTTTTAAATTTTGGTTTTGATACAGCCCACAATTTTTAAATATATTTTTTACTTGTTAGGACGTTGGTTAATAGGTTTACTCTGAAATAATTTTGGGAACGTTGTTAAAATATCTAATTACAAGATTATGTATACCGTTATTTAGCTCAGTCTGATTTGAAATAGTTTCTTTATTTAAATGTTGATCAGGTTTGATCTTAACATGTGAATTTTTTTTCGCATTTTTTAGTATAGAGTTAGGAGTAGTATTCTCTTGATAAACTAATTTCACAGAGCGGGGACGTTCAGATTTACGTCCTAATCTAATGGTATTCACATGCGAAGGAATATTCTCAGTATTTTTACGTATATTATGGATAACAAAAAAAGGTAAATTTGGGCCACGGAAGGGAAACACAATAAAACAAAGATAAATTAATGTCGAAGAGTACAGATGTGGATGCAATTCGCTTTGATATCGGTTGCCAAGTAACCCAATCGTCGCAAATTTTATTCTTTTATTTTTTTTTTCAATAATCGATTGACGAAATAGTTTGTGGAATCTTCGGTCTGTAGGTATGGCGGATATGGGAGCAACTCCCACCCTTTATTGACCATCGATTTAATGACACGGCGCTCGATGTCGGATTTTTTTTTCCATAAACGCCACTTTTGAGGCTTATCATCATCTTTTCCAAATGAATGATTCCGCTTATGTTCAAAAATGGACACGACAGAACCTACTTACAGTGGACATTTTGATTTTCATTCATTTCATTTTTGATATTCATTTTGGAAAATGATACCTTCATCACCCGTGGCGACTCTCCAAAAACAGAATTTGCTCATATTGTTGCAATAGATTTATAAAAATGAGACGTTTGGTTTTCTTGCCAAAAAGTTCGTGTGGAATACATCCAATCAATTTCCACACCTTTCCTATCGTTAGCTAGCATTTCTGTTGTTACGCTCTCCAGGGCTGCTAGGTTGTCGACCTTCAATGGTCGTCCTCTTTCTTCATCATCTACAATTCGTGTGACCCATTTGAACCTCTTGAACTATATTTCAACATGGCTTTTGTTGATATTTTCTTCGTTCTCATAGAGTTCGTAAAATTTCTCCACCGGCTCCTAACTTTTCTCAATGTAGTACAACATAATATAACAAGTATGTGTGTGATAGAGAAAGTGTTAAAAAACATAAAACCCCAATTTTTTAAACAAAAGAAGGCGAAAAAGAAGCTATAATAATTTCCATCAATTTAATAATACTCGCCATTTGATTAGATTAAGTTAAACTAATTTCGTTAAAATAAGGGTCATTTTAAATAAGACCGCATGAGAGGGCAAGAGACTTTAAGCAATTGGACTATGGCTTCTATATACGTTTAGATTCTTATGATCACTGACTAGCAAACCAATATTGGAAGAATGTGAAATACTGTGGTTTTACCTACCCTGTACGAAGCGTGAACAAGTATTTTTACCGTCAATTTTTAGAATTGTTTAAAAGAAATATGAGTATTGAGGTCTTATGAGCCCGATTAAACTGTTTTGAAAAAGATTCTGTGTTTCAATTTGTTTCTGTATTTAAAGAAACATAACTATGTTCATAGTTATAATTAAATTAAAGTGCAAGTACAAGAAATCTTTTCTAATTATTTGGGTAAAACAAACACAAATAAATTAGTTTTATTTGAAACACTTTAATGTTAAGAAGTATTTAAAAAATCCATATTAAACTTTATTGAATATTTAGCTCTGTATCATAAATACATCCTTAACGTTATTTTCTAACTACATTTTCGACTATATAGTTATATTTTGAGGAATCTAACGAAAATCTTTTAAGTTTAGTTTAAACTATATTTTTAAATGGTATGTTATTAGAGCTATACCAGCTGCAAATATTTTGAATATTTAAGTCGGTTGATAATTGAATGGTACTTTCTTAAGGAAAATTAAATTCTAAAATTTAAACATTTAAAATTTGTTTATTAAATATATAATTTAACTGTTCAATAATGAATTTTATATTATAACTATAAGCCTTTAGTAAAAGAAAATTTTACATTCAATATAAATTTTATTAAAAACGTTTTAAAAAAATATTTTTATATCTATAATATCATTAATGTGTACTATATTTGGCCAGGTCTGGTTTAGATCGTAGAAGCTTGCTTAATAAGATTTCTAGTAGAGGATCCCATTAAATCATTTATTTTGCACCGTTTGTATGCTTGACATTATCTTCCTCAACACCAAATAGGGCGGATATAACTAATAACTTAACATTTATTCTTTCAGAGGGAGAAAGAACGTGGCTCTCACATTTCCTACATGTTTCGATTACCGTTCGCCGCCGGAAGTGTATTTAGTGCCAGCATGCTTGACACACTTTTATATCAGGCATTTGTCAAAGATTACGTTATAACTTTTGTACGATTATTGCTGGGCATTGATCAAGCTCCTGGTTCAGGATTTTTAACATCCGTAAGTATACAAGGGTAAATCCATAATTTATGCATATGTAAGTAGTTATGGTTTACATAATTTAATAAAAAGTAATAGAAATAATTATATTTAATACACGTAACTTAATTTTAATTATTTTACATAATCTAAACCTTACAATTCGGAAGCGCAAAAGCGCTTTAAATGTTCCTCGATCATCATTACATCAAGACTAAAGTTGCACTCCTATAAAATATAATTGGTACAAGAAATAAAGCCTCAGGATGCCGGTCAAGTAAAATTTTTCCTGATAAATTAATCTTCAGGAGACATGAAATAAATTAGCCTCCGCACAGTCCTGGGTTAACCCCTACAAACTTTTTCTGTGGGATTATCTCATATCTAAAGTTTTCCCCAACAGACCAACTTCTGTGGCGTATTTGAAAAAAAATATCTAGCACGAAATCGCAGCCATCAATTTTTTTTAAGTAAATTTAATAAATAAATGATTAGTCCACTAAATATCAACTTTTATTAAGACATCCTGTATTATTATTATTATGAGCCTAATTGTTTAAATTAGTATTCTATTGATGGTAGTTATAATTAATTCAAAGTAAAAAAATATTTATAAGTTTTTACTTTTCAGATGAAAATCACCAAAGACGATATGTGGATAAGAACGTACGGCCGACTATACCAAAAGCTATGCTCTACAACATGTGAGATACCGATAGGAATATACAGAACGCAAGACACTTCTGTTTCGGACTCTTCTCACGTGAGTATCAGCAGAACTTCGTCTGCGTGGTCGAGCTGCGTGCGTGTGCCATCCGTAGCGTCGGTGAGTACCCAGCAACATCCTGCTGAGTTCATATACAGTTTTGCATAATATATACAGAGACCTGTAATCGATTTGTTCTGTTGATTATATACAACCTGAGACATGTTTACATAAATTCATGTCATGTTCGTTCTCGCTTTACATATTTTACCTTCGCTTTGTGGCTTACGCTTTTGAGTTACGGTATTTATCGAAATCTATACATATCGTAAATTATTTTTATATGAACTATTTCTATTTAATGAACATATTGTACTTATGGTCACCTTTCTATCTACGGAGAAGCACGCACACAAAAAAGGACTCGGCCACCAGCTTGAAATGTTCTATCGACGTATCATTATATATTCGCATGAGAGCATGAAAGTTTTTCATCTATTGTATATAACTCTAAGAGTATATGTTATAACTTCTAAGATCTCAATTGTTTCCACTATTTCAATCTAAAGCGACCAGCCTAAAATTCCTATTTAAAGCTATCATTTAAAAATTCCATTCACTTGAAACAGGTGTGTATCTATTAGTTGTTCATATTTCTTTGACTTAAACGCTATTTCTTAAATTTTTCTATATATAAACAATCTATTATCTAAAATAACTTCTATAATACTTTATTTACTATTGCACATTATTTCTTCTTTTTAAATGTTTGTATTAAATGTTGACCAGCACTACTTTTACGATATCCGAGTATTTTGAAAGCCCACTCATTTATAGCAATTATTAGCACTTATATAACACCAAATAGCACTAAAGTCATATGTGTAACATTCATAATTTTCTCTATATTTAAGCATCATTAATAGTAAGTAAGAATATGAGCAAAATACACAACAGTGCCATGCCTTTGCTAAGGACACTAAGAAAAATGTGTAGACATTTATTAAATTGGTTTATTTATTTTTAAACGCCTAAGCATTTATGAAAGAAACAATATATATTATGTCCAAAAGATTCTTCGATTCTAATGCTTAATTTGACATATTGTAAATAATTAAATTGAATATACTTTTAACGCTGCAAATGCCAAAATATTGATAGAATTTCTAGATCATAAATTATGCCACCAATATTAATTTAAACGTTATAAATTTCGAAAACTAATATTCTACTACTCTACAGGTTTAATCACATCTACATAATTAAACTATACTTATATTTATGATATTATGATAAAGGTACCATTTATTGTCTAAGCGTTGCACTAGAACCTTGTTTGAGTGGATAACCACCACCACAAATCAGGGGAACTTCCACATCAACAATTTATATTATACATAGACTCGCCAATTCAAAATTTATATTTATATTTATTTTATTTTTTCAACCTTTTGTTATGTGTATTATCGCATCGTAACATCTAGCAATCATCTACCATTACTAATATTGTCCATCCATTATAATAATAATAATAATGTAATGGAAGGTATTACTAGAATATATAACAAAATAGAAGTATATTCTGGCAATACCTTCAACCATGATCTTCACTTGAGATTTTTTGTAAATGATTTAAACGTAAAATAGTTATTTATCTAACTAGTGGGATAAGAGCATCATTAACTGACGAATGCGGTGAGTTGCTGAGACGAGGGCGTAGCCCGAGTCGAAGTAAGAGCATGAGTCTCAGTTAATATGCCTTATCCCACGTATTAGATACAACTTTTTATCTACGACTGCTCAGAATTACGGAAATTATACTTTTGAATTGAATTCGACGAAAAATCGGAATATCATAGTATGTATGTAGAACCATAGCAACATGTAATTTGAATGTCAACAATTTAAGTCAAAACTTCAAAAATTAATTTTCTAATTTCTGTTTTTCTGTGAAATAATGAGCGACTTCGAATCTCTGCCTTCGGATATCGAAGAATCGGCCACGCAGGTAGTTTCAACGTTATTGCCGGAAAAATCAAAAATTAAATATGAGCAAGCTTATGAATGTTTGCGGAAATGGTGCGATGAGAAGAAAATAAAAAATGAAGCAAGTGAAAAGGTACTTCTAGTATATTTTGAAAATATTTCGAAACGCTATAAACCTTCAAGTCTGTGTGATCGTTAGTTGGTATTAAAAAATGAGTGTGTTTTTGATTTCATTACCTCACTAGTTAGGTAATGAGTTTCATTACCTCACTAGTTAGGTAATGAGTTTCATTACGTAACTCAAATAAATGTCAAATTCGTCACTTATCTAAGCAGTCGTAGATAAAAATATTTATTTAAACTCACAATGTTGATAATTTTTTTACACATTGTCGACAATATTTTTGAAGTCAGTGCCTAAAGTCACGTTCTAAAGAATTTAAGTAACTTTTTTAAATGTAATTCTCTCATCCTTTCAACAGTGTCCATTCTTCTATGAAATTCCCCATCTTTCAAATACGAATTGATTCTTTTGAAGCCTCCGAAATGGCGATATATTCTGCTTCAGTGCTAGACAGCACCACTATAAATTGTTTTCTGCTTTCCCACCATATAGTTGCATTGCCAAATAAAAATTTTAAAAGTTGTATCTTTTGCACATATATAACTATTTCGGTTTGGTTTCTCTGGCTTCTTACTGCTTCTGTGTTATCTTCATTGTTTACCTGACGTATTTCTTCCTAATCTGGGGTTTGTTCTTCTGAAGTGTCTTCTTGGTTTTCAATGTTAGCTCCCACTGAATCTAAGATTCTGATCAACACGCTATCAGTTTCATTCTAGATTAGAATTACATCTCTACTATGATTAACCTTATTCCCGGTTTCGTCATACAGTCTATATCATTTCGTGCGATCACTGTATCCCAAAAAAAATATCGTTCTGAATTTCTGATCTCATTTAATTCTTTGCGCTTTTGGAATGTGCACTATAGCTTGGCTTCCAAAAATTGTTATATGGCTTACATCAGATTTCTTGTTGTTCGACATTTTGAATGGTGTTTTATACATTATTCCTGACAAATTGATCTGGTTCTTAGATACGCGACAGTATTTACAGTTTCCGCCCAAAACGTTTTTTCAAGATTCGCATCGGAAAGCAAACATCTTGCCTTTTCTACTGTAGGATTTGTGTTGCCTCGACAAACCTCTACTCATTTACCGATGCAGGTTTAATTATTAATTACTCAGGGAATAGAGATTATTTCTTTATTCTAATTCAAGGAAAATGTAAACTAACGTTTTTACATCAAACCAAAAATCTCTATCGATCTATATTTTTCCGTTTCCATGGTTTTTTCGTCCGCCTCCCTGATGCCTGGAGCTCCTTGTTTGCCGCGCTCTCGCCTGTACATTCCTCGAGGGTAAGCCACACTACCAATGTTCTGTTGATTCTCTCTGATTAGCCGTTTAGTTCCGGAGTATATGCTGCTGTTGTTTGGTGTATTATGTTATGATACTTGAAAAACTTCTGGAATTCTTTATTACTGACGTCGACTCCTGTATCAGATCTTAGAATCTTAATTTTTCTTTCGTGTTGATTTTCCACTTCATTCTTAACCAGTTAACTGTGTGGTTCCGTTTTGAAATGCGAATTTTGCACACAGAAAGACAGAAAATTACACTTTTAAAACAGAGCGACACAATTAATTGGACAAAAACCAACATTCCACAATCATACACACTCAAAAAATGTATTATATTAACCAGTTAACTGTGTCGCTCCGTTTTGAAAGTGCAATTTCTGTGAGTCATAAAAATCGCTCGATGACGGATATATACGTCAAACACAGTTAACTGGTTAAATACCTTGAAATATTTGAAGACGTGTTGCTTGGCTTTCAGAAAATAAATGTATATCATCCTGGAGCAATCGTCCTGAAAAGAGACATAATATTTCAATTCTCTAATAGACCTGTTTTCCATTGGCCCGCACAAGTCTGTGTGAATGATATCCAATATTGCTTTTGATCTGGAGCCTTGCTTGTTGAAGGGTAACCTTGTCTGCTTGCCCTCACAACAAACATGACAGTTCTTGATGCTACGTTTAGCATCCTCTTTAAACTGTATTCCTGTTACTGCACCGTTTCTCATCTTATTTAATTCTGATTAATTTCTGTGCTAAAGTCTCCTATGGCATATATCCTCTGATATATTCTTTACAGTAGCAAGCAAGCACTCACTTGATTTAGCATAGTTTAGTCTATATACATTTTGTATAAGCTCAGCTAGACCAACTAGTACACTATTTCTATTAAAATGTTGCAGAAATTCTTTGTGAAGTTGACTAAATTTCCATTTTTAATAAGTTGACTTACAATAGATTTGTCATTAGACCAGGAACACAAAGTACATTTTTGATATCTACACTATGACCGACATTATTAAATCAATGTCTCCCTGGGAGTCTTCCTTCATTTGCCATTGTAATTTCCCAATCAATAAAATCGTATGACTTGTTGTTCATAAACTGATCACTTGTGGCAAGATGAAAACTATCCTCTAAATCCACGTACCAATCGTTCCTTTTAAACTGTCCTATTAAGAAGGTGGCACTTAAAGCATTTACTTCTCCACCGCTTAAATTGTCATTCTTGGGATAATTATTGGGCGGTAAGGCGCAATTTCCGATTAGAGTCACCCTTGTACAACTCAGTATATTTCTTCGTAGTACATGGACTTTTCAAATGTTCGATTTGTTGACATTGGTAGTATCTTAACTTATTCTTGTATTTGCCACTAGTTGTCGTCTTTGGGAAAAGTGGTACCACCCTGTTTTTTTATGGCGGGATCGACTGCTGGCCGAACTTGATTTTTATTTTTTTACTAAACCGTGTGATAACAAACGCGCTTCATTTCCCAGCTCCACCTGTCTCCATATCCAGCAACTTGTACTTAATGGTGTCCATGCTTATGTTAATGCCCGAATACTCGACCGTCACGATAAGAGGAGAAAATCTTTCAAGCAAGCAGAAGCGTCCCTATTCACATGTCATCAATGTTAAATCCCGTATTTTTTAGTTTCTGTCCCACTTCCACCATTTGGTTTACATATTCCGTCATGGAATCACAGTCTTCTAAATAAGTAGAAATTAACGTGCGGAGCAAACTTACTCTTCGTGTAAACTCTGAATCATCGAATAATTTCTTGACATGGTTCCACAATGCTTTCGTCGTTTTATGATTTTTATATGAACGTATAAGGATGAATCCATAGATCAGATCAACTCGGTTTTCGCTTTTGCATCTTCGGCCGTCATCTCGTCCTTGAAGCACTTTTCTAAGGCTTGCAATATCAGAAAATTTTCTACGGCAAATGCCCAATTGTTGTAATTTTACCTTCATTTCAACTTGGGAATGATCAACAAATAGTTTCTAGCCATTCTTGCAAACTTTATAAGCTAATTTATTAAACAAAACGTGAGTCTTGGGCCCATTACCTGTCAAATTAGGTAGAAAGAAGTAATAAATGTATGTAGTTAATTGCACAGACTGATAATATATTTCTTCGTTAGTTCATATAATACTTACAGAGGGTTTTTGGCGAAGTTTTTAATTTTGCTATTATAAGTTCAACAAAAACGGTAGTGCCTCATCATAAAAACTATTCTTTTTTTCTTGGAACACTTTACAAAAATTTTTAAAATTTTCAGATTTTACCAGATGAATTTAGTTTTTAAAACAAAAACAACGTTGTTAGAAAACATTTACTACAAAAAGTAATATAATCTATATATGGATAGATTACAAAAACACGATTTAAGTTTGGACGTTTAAATGCATGCAAAACATTAGTGAAAAATATAATAAGTGTTTTAGTTTAGTATTTATTTATTTATTTATTAACGGAAACTTCCCTTTAGATTACAAAAAAATAACATTTGAAACAATCGATTACACTGGATATACCTACAGCAAACATTGACAAGTTACCGCACAAAAAAAAATTTGCCAAATAATTGAGTAAAAATAAAAACAATCAAACCATTATTCACTAATCTCGCCCAGGTTCATTATACGCAAATTTTTCACAAATGACTTGCTGTTATTGCAAAAGAGCATAAAGTTGTTTCTCACCTGCAGTTTGTTGGCCATTCTCATCATTCTCGTTAACGGTTCATGATAGCCGTAGTTAGTTCTGTGCCTGGGTAAACGAAAAATAGTCTTACTACGTGTATTGGAACCAGAACCTTGAAAATTAAATGAAATGTTTCGGACAGTCTACAATCCCATTTATAACTTTAAACAAAAATTGCAAATCTGCAATTATGTAACGGTCCTGCAAGGAAGAGTTATTCAGTTGGCCATAAAGTTGTGCATAATTTAAAGCGGCAAACGGGATATGTAATTTAAATGCCGCCAAACGCAAGAATTTATTTTTGACTTTAGATAGTTCATCCTTTAAATATTGCTGATGAGGTGACCAAATAACAGATGCGTATTCCAAACCTGAGCGAACCAGTGACAAATACAAACAACGGGTTGCATTGAGTGACAAATCCTTGCATATTCTTGATATAAAGCCCAACAGCTTTAAACCCTAAAACCGTACGATGAATGTGATAAGTAAAAGTGAGTTTCTTGTCGAATATGACTCCCAAATCACTGATTTCTTCTACGCCCTCGATTTTAGTGCCATTTATAAAATAATTCGTGATGATTGCATTCTTACCCCTGTAAAACGATATGGATTTACATTTACTCATATTTAGGTAAAGGCTATTCCTAACACACCAATTATATATTTTGTCGAGATCCTCTGCATCCAATTCATTCTTTACTATGGCGAAGAGTTTTAGATCATCATCATATAATAAGCCGGAGCAAAAATCAAGGTTGGCAACAATATCATTTACAAAAACTATAAACAATAATGGACCTATATGTGACCCTTGAGGGACACCGGATTTAACCTGTATTTCCCTCGACACGCAGTTGTCTATTCTAACATATTGCTTGCGATCCTTTAGAAAACTTCGTAGCCAATTTATAATTTTAGGACTAAATCGCAGAACCTCCAGCTTAAAAAGTAGAACGTCGTGGGAGACCCTATCGAACGCCTTGGAGAAATCGCTGTAGATAGCATCTACCTGACATCGATCCTCCAAGGCGTCTGCTATAAAACGATTATATACAATTAGGTTAGATGTAGTTGACCTTCCTGACCAAAAATCGTGCTGTTCTTCTCCTATGATGCTTGTGCATAACCACTTAAACTGGTGCGCTAGGATGCCATCCAAAATCTTAGGAATAGCTGACTGAATGCAGACTCCTCTGTATTTACTAATATCAGACCTGTTGCTTGATTTAAAAATAGGCGTAATGTAGCTATCTTTCCATATAGTCGGTACTACTTGATCATCTACTGATCTCCGGAAAAGTAAAGTTAGAGTATGGGTGATGGTAAAAATGCAATTCAACAAGAATACATTCGGAACGCCTTTAGGTCCGGCTGAAGCTAAGGGCTTTAGCTTACTAATTGAATTGAAAACCTTACTGAAGTTTGCAGAGAAACGATAAGACGAATCAACAGATTTATCACTGAAGCACTCTAAATTGGGAACATTATTATCACAGTAAGTGTCCGCATAAAATTCCACAAATAAATCAACAGTATCTTGAAAATTCTTGCTAACTTCATCTTCCATATCTGACGGAAAACCATTTATTTTTTTTTTAATCGTCAAAAAAGTTCCAAAATGCTTTACTGTTCCGGCTAATACTATTCTCTACCTTATTTAGATAGTTTTTGTAGAGCAAATCATTCAAATTTTTATATTGGGTTCTTAAGGCTTGAAATTCTAAATAGTCTCCAAAGTTGTTTGAATCTTTATACTTGCAGTGCTTATTTTTCTTTATTTTAATTAGTTCTATTAATTGTTTAGTAAACCATTTTGGGTATTCATTCTTATATATGACCTTCATCGGTACAAACATATTAATAGCATAAAACACAACATCGTAGAAAGCACTAACTGCATGCTCTAAATTACTAAAAGAGTCAAAAAATCTACACCAGTGAATGGACGCGATGAAGTTGTTAATTTCCCCAAAATTTGCATTTTTAAAGTCATAAAACTCAATATCGCTAACGAAGGTCTCACAGTAAAGCTCAGTATTGTATTCAATATTGTAGGCAACATGATGACTAGAGGTATAAGTTATGTGATCCACAGCTTCGGAGATATTCACGATGTTTTCGTCGGCAAACACTAAGTCCAAATAGATTCCATGGGGATTAGGAATCCTGTTAACCTGCGATAAATTCAGAAATCCCATACACTCTGAGATGAGCTTAGCTTTTGAATTCAATTTATTATGAATTACCACGTAGTAGCAGTCGCAACCATCCTTATGACTAATAAAGTCATATGAATGATTCTAAAATATTTATGACAAGAAACTGCTGATACTATAAAAAATGGCTTCAATAAAATCAGGTACGTTAACCAATAATAAGAGACTATTAGAGATATTCTTTCAAAAATTTTTAATTTTACATTTTCATAGATGAATAAAAAATCTTTTTGATAAATATAACATTAATATTTGTTGCATTTTACAGTGTTTGTAAATTTCCAAATTATATTAATTTTTATCCTGATGTATTGAATATCTTTTTGATAACAAGCATACTCTTCTGACTTTATTATTTGCTGAAACTAACTATCAAAAATGTCAATCTCTAGGATGAACTCTTGTTGTGAAGTGTAAGTTAGAATAAGTTGTCAGTAATCGCCAAAAGGAAAGAGTTTAAAAAAATAAACCAAGTTAGTACGAAAACCTCTTACACTTAATATATATACTCAGTGACATAGTAACAACAAAAAGGGGGGAGGGGTCATTATTTGACTAAACTTGGCACTAACTTTTAACTATTAAAAGATAGCAATTGATTAAAATTTTATTCATATAAATGAATCTGTTGATAGAATCAGAACTTTCGGTTTGCAATTCTATCGGCCATATCTTGTGTTAGCACTAACGACTAAACATCGACAGCAACTTATGGAGTCTTGTAGGTTGCGACTGCATTGGAACCTAGGAAATATTGGGTAGTGTTTAGTGATGAATTCCAATTATATTTGGAAATCATGGAATTTTCTGTTAGAGGCCTGTGCATCAAATTTTAGGGATTATGACATGGAGTGAAACAACTCAGGAAAATAGGTTGCTTTGCTATTCATCCAAGACAATATTAACACTCAGCAATATGTGAATGAGGTAATAAAATCCTATATTTTCTTAAGCGGTTGGAAGATCTTTCAGCAAGACACTGCTCGTCATCTTATTGCAAGAATATCTATGGACTGATTTGCGGAAAATAAGGTCTTGCCATGGCCACTCCCATGTCCTGGTTGTTTGCTCATTGAGCATATATTGGATATTATGCGGAGAAGACTAAAGAACTTACAGCAAAGATCTTCAACCTGCGGCCCGGTGACTAATTTCTTGCGGCCTTTTTTTTTGGTGAGAGGAGAGGAAATCCTGCATGGACCCTCTTGTAGTCGGACTCTTACCGACTAAAACCTCTCCTCCGCGGACTCTAATCGAAGACTAGTCCAGGACCAACAGGTCTTCTCTAGTCGGGGCTCAGCGAAATGATCGCAATGATTTTGGGGGAATATCTTGCGGCCCTCGAAAGCTAAAGAAACTATTGTATCGGGCCGCACCCGCCAACAACACTCCGAGGACGAGGGCGCCACCTAGTTAAAAGGTACTCACTTACTCTGTGAGTTCGCGATAATCACCCTAACTAAAAACCCATGAGCTCATGAGATGGCGTTGCGTTAGATGTCTGTTGAATATTTCTAATGATTCTAGAAATTAGCACTACTAGAGGGACCTACCAGTCCAGTCTCGTAGCTGCTAGAAATTTTGAGAGATTCAAAGTTGGCGTGTTCGACCTATAAAAAGCCGGCATCACACAGCAGCGGCCAATTCTAATTCCAAGAGCTAACGAAGTTCAAATTGTCGATACATTTTTATTGGAGGATTAAACTCATTTCTTCTACCTTGCCATTAAACATTCACCTTCTAGTAAAAAACGAAAAGTTAGTGAAGAAAACCGCATATTTCAAGAAAAGTTGACTGAGTTGGACTTGTTCGTTAGTGTTAATCAAAACGCGTCTATTTTGTGTGTCAAGAATCACTTTCAGCCTTGGAAGTATATAACTTAAAAAGACATTACGATACAAAGTATGCAACCAAGTATGAGACATTCAAACAATGAGAGCTCTAAAAAGTCAGCTTCAACGACAGCAAAATAGTTTTCAAAAGTAGAATATTGAAAATGAAGCAAGCGTGAAGGTTGGCTACATTATATCTGAAAATATTGCTTTGAAATAAAAACCTTTTAGCGATGCTGAATTTATCAAGGAATGTATGCAGGCCGCCGCTGAGGTATTGTACCCGTCTCAAAAACCACTTTTTTCTAAAGTTAAATTGTACGGTGTAACTGTCTCCATAAGAATCGAAGAGTTAGTGACAAACATTTAAAATTCACTAAAACAACGTGCATCGAAGTTTGTATGCTATTCTGTTGTGCTCTATGAAAGCACAGATTCAACCGATACCGCTCAAATAATAATTTTGTCATCACTGAAGAGTTGGCTGGCTTTTTTCCGATGAAATAAACTACAAAAGAATGTGATGTTTAAGAGTGTATGATGACAGTACTGAGACGATATAATTTAGAATTGACAAACCTTTCTGCATTTGTAACATATGGTGCAGCATTCATGGTAGGAAAAGAAGAAGGGCTACTGGGTTTAATGAAAAAAACAGCAGAAAGTTATTCCGTTGTTGCGTTATCATTATATCGTTCAACAAAAGGTTTGTGCAAAATCCACAAATACTAATGAAATGATGAAAGTAGTCGTAAAAACTGTAAAACTGTAAACTTCATTAAATCATGCGGCCTCAACCACAGAGAATTCCAAAATTGTTTACACGAAATTAATGCCGAGTATGGTGATGTGACATCGTTCAATGCTAAAACGCGTTTTTGGACTCAAGAAGGAAATTACCTCCTTCATGGAAACCAAAGGGAAACCAATTCCTCAATTTAGTGACCCCGACTGGCTGCGCAACTTTGGATTTCTCAGGGACATCACGCTACACCTCAATGACTTGAACACCAAACTACAAAAAAAAAGAAAATCTCACCAACAACCTACTTGACACTGTGAAGGCATTTGAGTTTAAACTGGATTTACGGAAAAATCAATTGTTGGCAAAAAAGTTTACGCACTTTCCTAAACTGAAGAGTTACGCATGTACAGTTGTGGATAAATAGGATAAATATGTCGCAGCAGTAAATTTACGCAAAAATATTCCAATCAAGGTTTTCTGACTTCAGAGATAATGAAAATTACATCAATCTCTTTTCCAGACCATTCAGTGTATACGTTGAAGACTTGCCAGAAAATTGTCAAAATGAGCTTATCAATTTGCAGTGTAATTCGGAACTGAAAGACAAGTTCGACAAGGGTCGTCTTGATTTTGATGCAAAATATGTCGATCAAAACATACCCAGAAAATGATGTCTCTATTTGGGAGCACATATATGTGCAAGCAGCTGTTTTCTCGTATGAAGAATGTGAAGTCTAAACAGGTCCAGAGTTACAGATGCACATCTGGAAGGCAGTCAGTGGGTTGCAACTACAAAAATAAAACCAAATATCGACATACTCGTTAAAAATAAACAATGTCAAATATCGCATTGATTGATTGAACTTTTTAACCAATAAATATTATTGCATTTTGAAATTATATGTTTTTTTTTAATTTTATTGATGAGGTGACGACGTGAAATCAATTTTTCGCCCTTGCACTAAAAAGGTTGACGACGTATGACTTACAGCATTGGGATACACTAATACACTACTTTAAGAGATTATCGACCACCTGCTAAAATCGATGCTACGAAGAGTAAGGAAAAGTAAAATATGTTTATATTGTTCTTTTTTTTCATTTTTTCGGTTCTGATTTCCATGTCACTGAATATACATTAGCAGGCTTGACGCAGATTTATTTAAAGCTTTAGATATATTAAAAAATTGATTTCGATGGCAAAAATGCAATTATTCCACTAAGGGCTCAGCTTGTATATGCACACATCATTATTTTTTACAGATTTGGAACACTTGATCCATTAATATCTATAATCTTCTGGACATGATATACAGGGTGTCCCGTTAATGTGGGGAAATGGCTGGACCATAGATTCCTGAGGTCAAAATATGATGATCTAACACAACGTATCTATATCCATTTACGGTTAAGCCGGAATTTGTCTTCAAAGTTTCAAAAAAATGTATTTCTTTTGTTTATAACAATTGAGCCCTTATTCGATTTGAATGAAATTTATTATTAATAACTAACATAATATAATACATCATTTATTATTATTGGCGTTAGTGATTGACAGGAAGCATAGAAAACCAGTACCACTGCTTAAAAACTAAAATATTTTTTTATTGGTGCATCCAATAAAAATTAAAAAAATACTACCTGAAGGATCATTAAATTTAAAAACTTTTTTGTTTCTTAATAATATTTGATATCTTTTACGGTTTATATTATGGTAGTTATTAATAATAAATTTCATTCAATTCGAATAAATCGTTCAATTGTTATAAACAAAAGAAATAAATAATTTTGGAACTTTGAAGACTCATTCTGGCTTAACCGTAAATTTTTGGATATAGATAAGTTGTGTTAAATCATAATATTTTGGCCCCCAAATTTCCCCGCATTAACGGGACACTGTATAATAGAAAAAATACTGCACCTACCACTAAAAATCTATGTTAATAATCTAATGTGTACGAAGGTGAAGCAAGCATAAACAAAATGTCTTTAGGCAATTGCTAACAAACGATTCAAAATCTTGGTCCCTGTGAAAACGGCGCACTCATATTTTGTCTTTGGTGGACTAAACATCTGAAAGTCACATGGGGACAAGTCTCTATTCATTTTCTCTAATTTTTCTCGGGTCAAAGCAGTTCTGTGTGGCCAAGAGTTGTCATTAAGGAGAATCACACTTGGGGTGGGCATGTCGATAAGTAAGTTTCTCTTCATTAAGTAGCCTGCAATATTATTCAGCATTGACTGTACGTCGTTATATATGAAGAAAATCAAGAAGCAGTATGCCTTTTCTATCCCAAACAACAGTACCAAGAACTTTTCTCGCAGACAGTCGGGTTTTGGTCTTTCGAAGTGGAGCTTCTCCAGGTTTTCCGCACTCCATGCTTGCTTGTTTAGATTCTGGAGTGTAATGATGCACCCACATCTCATCACAAGTGACAATGTTACTTAAAAATGCATCACCCTATGCTTGTTATCGCCCCAAAAGCCTTCTATAGACGGCACGAAAGTTCGCTTTGTGATCTTCCATCAGTTGGGGAGGAACCCACCTTATCAACAATTTTTAGTAAGCCAACTCAATGGAAATGATTGATTAAACACTCCCGTATGATAATCCTACCTCTGTAGCAATTTCGTATACTTCAAGACGCCGATAAGTATCAATCAGGTCACGGATAACACGAATGTTTGCCTCAGTAATGCTTGTTCGAGGTCGACGTACATGACTCACGTTTTATACCGTTGTGCGGCCAATTAAAATTTTTTGTATGCTATTCGTAGACTTGAGTTTTCGAAAGCGTATTATCAGCAAACTGTGCTGTCGACGAAAAATTGTGGAAGGTTTAACCATAAAAATTTAATGTTGATGCGTTTGGCAGCAATAAGTATTAGTAAACCAAATCGAAGTACTTCCCTCCCCTTGACAACCATCTCCAATATATTCAGCGGATCCGTGCATAACACAACAAATCTTGTTTATATTTGATCTACCCTCGTATTTAGAAATATAAATAATCCAAGATATGAGCAGTACTTGTTTATCAAACTCATGTTAACCCAATCATTGCAATCATTAGATTTATAAAAAGACCTATTACTATTAAATATTCAAACTATTTTTGAAATGATGACATCATCATAAGCTTCTTTATAATTATTGTATAGTATGATGCATTGGTCCCAATAAAATGCAATTTGCCCTGACTTGTTTATTTGAATAAGTAATTGTGGAGGCTTTCACTTCATGATACATTTTGATAAATTCAAAATAAATAAACAATTAACTGTGTTGGTATCACTTTATATTTAAAATAAAATAAAAAGTGATACCAACAAAGTTAATTGTTTATTTATTTTGTTTATTTGGTTCAAAAAGTACTAAAATTAAAGATCAATACAACCTTACTATTTAATTCAATGTTATCACATTATTATGGTTATAATTGTCCCTAATGATAGTTTCCTATAATTGTCAATTAGAAAATGTTAATGCGACGCTTTAGACAATAAATGTTACCTTCATCATAATAAATTTTCTAGGTTTATGGTAGATACTTTGTTGACTGCACTTTTGATGAATTAAAATTATAACATTATAATTTAAAACACACAAGTAAATATATTCTATTGCATAAAATTGAATTACGTTTAATCCATTTATTATGTTTAAAATTTATTAGAGATGCAAATTAACATTATTGTTAATTATTATTCAAAGGCAAATACTCTTCTCTAATAATTTGGCAAGAAAACCACAATTAATATTCAATTTCATTAAGTTCAGATCATTCAATGATACATTGTTACTAATTGTTTTTAGTAAAAAAACATAAATATTAGGAGTATATTTTTGTATTTAAAATTACCTTCTGCAGCTAAAACACGTTTCTTCGCAATCTTTAAACGAATTCAAAAAAAATGAACACACTAAGCTAGATATTCACTTGTTTCTACTATTACTTCTATCTTATTTAACCAGCAAAAATAAAAATGTATCAAAAACTCACAGCAGTTTCCATCACGATGCACCTATTCATTACATCTAAGGAGTTATAATATGTATCGTATGCATACTAATCGACTAACTGATTACTAGAAAACGCTTTCATAACATGCAAGAACAGCTCAAAAACAAAAGAAAATACATGGAATGTTCATAATCTGGTACAACCGTGCCGCCATATTGTTGACTGTTAGTGCACGAAATTAGTTCTATGGCTTCCTATTTCCAATAGCTTGACGAGGAGTTTGGAAATGATCGTGTAGGTGTAACATACCGTCCCAAGGAAGGTACCAACTGCTTGGGCTGTACCGAGACGCGCAATTCCATGGTGAGTACCGACACGTGGATGTCACCAGATCAAAAAAAAAAAAAATACGTATATTGCAGAAACTAATTTCACTTTCATTAACATAACATTTAGTTTGGAAATGAGAGAGGGGTTCAAGTAAGGAAAACACTTAGATATCTAAAATTAGTTTGAGTGACTAGCGTTTGCCTGCAACGAATGCACACAGTTTTGTTGGTTTTAATAATTAGATGATTATGTAAACTAATAGCACCCTTTGTACATAACTAGAACATTCCGCTTTCACTGGTGTCGGTTGGATCTGTGTTATTTTCCCGGTTTATTTTTTTAGTATTCTATTAACATGGGCGACGAAGCTAGGGACAACCATGAGCAGCAGATAGAAAGAGCGGAAATTGCGAATTTGGTAAGGTCAAGGATGGATAGTTTGAATCTACCGGCTGTTGATTATAATGATGTCAGCGAGAAGAGGAGTAGTCTATCATACGTTATCATTAATCCCAGTTGTGATTTGAAATTAGAAGAAGGAGATATTATGTAAGTATCAGTGAATATTTATGTACTACTCAGGATTTCCTATGGATTTCTGTTATGAAAATGCAGGACTGTCATATATAAGTATTAAATTTCTTTAATATAGCTAGAATTTTAGTTTCCCGGATAACTATAAGCCTAGAAAGAGAAATAGTAATAAATTAATTGTGTCTGATGGTAATAATTTTACTTGGATCTTAAAGGCATTCACTTCGTGATATATTTCGATATTAAGAATAAAGAAAACGCTTTTAAAGGTGTAAATTAAATTAAACACTTTTACTGTTTTATATCTAAGTATCATAATAAGCTATTTATCATTTGGAAAATGTTACTTTGTGTCAACACTGTTAATATCTGATTTTTACGTTGGTACTAAAAATTATTTTTAAATAGATAACTGTAATTCATTAATGATTCAGGTGCTCACGTCGTAATACATCTTGAGTATTTAAATAGAACAAAGAAAGTGTTTTATTTTAAGATCACTGTAAATTTGTTCATATTATTTAGATGAATCCTTGCCTATACATTTATTTCTTTAATGCTTATGATAACGAAAACATTTTTTTAAATTTCACATATTCAGGTGATAACAACATAACCACTGTTATTATTAACTTTTTACTAACAATACTTTTCAGATACTTGGTGAGGCCTAGCCCATTCTCGGCACAAAAAACCTTCGAACGTCATAACAGCAGAAGAAAATCCAACATTAGCTTCTGCTCACAAACACTGATTCAGCAGATGGCATCTGGTTCACAAGCAGGCAGCCGACGAGGATCAGGTTTAGGCCTTTCTGGTTACCAATCACCGCGACCCCCACCATTAGTTACAACCAAAGCAAACTCGCTCTCACTACCAGACAGCCCTACAGTAGCAGGCTATCAAAGAGGCAGATCGAATTCCCTGCGCGTAATAGACGATATTCTCCTTCGAAGGTCTAACTCATTGCGTCAAGGATTGACCGCTGTTGGCAGCGGAAGGAGGAAGAGTAGTTTAGAAGATGTTGGTTTGTCTCATTTTTCAACTTCTTCGAATTATTGCAGCAATCCGATAAAGATCGCTTTGAACGGCAGCATTGGATTGGAGGTTACCCCGCCTGAAGAATCCAGTTGTCCGTTAATATCGAGCAACACGGCGATGGTTGTGAATCCACAATGTTCTGGAACTTTACACAGTACTTCGAGTACACTAAGTTTAGCACAAAGTGGCCTACCGAATACTTCAAGTTTACAGCATAGTGTGTTGGGGATCAACATCCCCTACGAGGAGTCGAATTCTTCATCACAAGTTGCTCTACCACCAACGGCGACGAGTACAGACCCACAGCACCTTCAGGGAACAATCGTATGATATAACCTCATGTGGGGGAGGAGAATGAGCGGGTTTCGGAACAAATGGCTCTAAGTCCTCTTAACCACACGTAGATTACTTCATATCTAGACATGTAGAGCTAATTATTCAACCGCATTTGGCCTTATAATAACATTCTATCTGAACTTTAGACTGATTATTTTCTATCTCACTCTAAGCCACGTTTGATGGCATAGCCAAATTTTCTATATGTATTGAAATTAGTTGCCTGGTCGTTATAAGCCAAAATTACCAGGGTATAGGTTATTCTAGCTCAATAGTTTAATTTGTAATTTTGTACATACCTTATGATAGTATAGGAAGAACATCTGTAAGTCGTCAAATTATGAAAGTTCGTGAGGTTAAAAAGGGTAATATAATTAATATTTGAATATTTCATACCGTAAACTATATTTATAAGATCTTGTTACAAAAATAAATATTATAATAAATTCCCAATAAATAATATAGGTGTAAAAATTTCTTTAAAGCTACTGTCTAAAAAATCAGAATATATCTATGTGTACAAATTATTTGAAGATTTTTATATTTTATCATTTAACTTAAACTGGCTTATTAATAATATTCAAATATTAACAATAAAAAAGAAACTCAACGAAATTCATAATTGGCGCAATTGTTTTCCTATACTACAAATATTTCTTCCATTGTGGCCGTATGCCGATTTATCAGTATCATTTGTTCAGGTATGTTGAATGAGGGATCAAATATTGTAGATAGATTTGTAACTGTTGGTATTTTAAAGATTTTAGTACCCTAGTATTTTAATACAAGTACACGATCCGATTACAAAAGAAAAAACGATGGAAAAAAATCAAATACATGTATAAAGAGAAGTAAACGCAAATATTTAATTTAGATATTTGCTTATTGTAGTTTAGTACATGCCGTCCATGCTAGTGAGAAGATTCGGCAGCTCGAATCAACTAGCTACATTTTCCCATGCATATATACATACATTAAACAAACCTTAATCTTAGGCAAAGACTGTGGGTGTGGTCCAATATATTGTGAAGTAGATGCACTTATTAAACATATCTAATAATAAGTGGAATATAACTATATTTTTCTAGGACGTTGTGAGAGGTGTCATGTCTTAAGACCAACATGCTTTGGTACTATTGCTTTATTCAAAAAAAAAGACGAGACAAGTAACTACTGTCGAGTGTAAATCTTTTATATATACTAACAATAACTGTACATATTTATATCTGTACAGAAAAGTAGATGCTTAACTATTATATACTTATCTTTAGTAATGTAGTGCAGGTAGTGGACTATATAATTTTAATGATATGTGCATTTAATAATAACAGTCATGGTGCGTAAAACATAATAATGATTTGTATTGTATAAATATTAAAGTGAATATATAATTTGTAGTGAATATAAGGAACATCGGTATCAGTGTACAATATGTATACGTCGAATGCACGATGTATATTTATAACATTATATAAGAGTGGTACCTTTGTCGATTACGCTTAACATTGTACAGTATCGAATCATTAGCACATTATATACAATATATTTAATGTGTCTTTCTTTATTTTCCTTTCCCAACTTACTCCTAAAAATGAAATAATTAATCATATATCAATATCTTTAAATTTGAAACAAATTATTTATATTTTTGTTCTTTGGTATCAATTTGACTTATATTAAAGTTATCCTATATTACACTGTTAAAATAATAAACAAAAATAGCAATATAATGTTTAATGAGAAATTATTGACTCTTTAGAACAGTTTCCTAAACTTTTTTAGCAAATTTAAGAAATAGATACAATAAGATTAGCAGCACAGATTAATAATTTCGGATATTTATCTTTATTTCAATTAAAATTTTGCTATTCATCAAATTTTATTTATGTACAGAGCTCATAAATTTTAGTAAAAATATTTCTTCTTCATAATTTTTAGGGAAACTGAGTAATTTATTTTTAATTAACATAATATAAAAGTGAAATGTAGATTATATATATCCTAAAATTTCTTGATTATCTAAAGTACTGTTTCACAAGACAATAGTTTTTAATATTTTATTAGAAACTAATTTTACCGGTTTGATAAGTATCAATTTTAATCAAAATAGTATTAATTTATCTTCATGCTCATCAATATCAAACATAATTTATGTTTCATGTGTAGTAACAAATAATTTACAGAGAATCTAATAATACATTATTCTTCTAATTACAAGGTAGGTATGGTGAGTAAAATTATTTACAATACAACAAGGGTTTATAATTTTAATTTTATTGCCTTACTAGTACTTAGGCAAACTGAATGCAGCATCAATAATAAAAGACTGCTGTGACATAATAATTGACGAAATACTTCAAATTATTAAAACTACTGTTCGTAGTTATTTCTTGATTTGATGTTTAATTTCCAACAATTTATAATTATAATTAATTATTTTGAGCATTTCTGCACCGCAGATTTACATTATTACAATGTAAAAATTAACAATATTTAATTTAAATGCCAAGAGCAGGCTTTCATCTGTCGTGATATCGTTTTTTGAATGCGCCTTGAAAATCCAACATGAAATTTATAATATAGCTTCACTGATGAGCTGTAATACAGCGAAATACGTGTCTATGGATATTCATATTAATTCCATGACGTGGTTGGAAAACGATGACACCACAAAACTGTTACATTGTGCTTAATGCAATTTCAGACATGTAAAGACAACTTAACAGTTATGTAATTCAATACCTGGCGGTGCTTTAGTCGGAGGAGTAGTTGGCAGTGTAAAACTGCGGTGCTGAAATGCTCAAAATTAATTCGAATTGTTACTTTTATTTAATTTATACTGCACCTCTAAATCAATAGTAGAAAGCCTTTATGTTACCAGTAGACCAAAAAAGGGTTGTTGTGATATCCTAGGATAATTCTTGTTTCTCTTCCATTCAAGATAAGACTGATAAGCATCTCCCCTTGACATTAGGCGTAACTATTTTGTGGTGGGTATTTTCTATCAAATGTGCCAGAGAAGATGGTCCATTGGCGTAAACTTTAGATTTGAGATAACCCCACAAAAACTGGGATCGCACCTGAATAGACTAAGACTACACTTAGTTCAACCTGCAGAGGGTGCGAAGAGGAAGAAGAAACCGCCGAGCATGTGCTTCTGGACTGCCCGGTTCTATCCAACTTACGTGAATCCACATTGGGAGAGGGATGTCTACAGACATCAGACAAGAGTCCATCTTGGTGCGATCCTGGCGTTTGCCAATACCTTGGGTTAGCTCGACCGCAAAGCAATGAGGACTCAAATGAGAGGAAGTACAAATTGCCCACTGGGGCCTACGTGCAGCGAACCTCTCCCCATCCTACAAATCCAGATCCAGATCTAGAACCCCACAGAAATAACCCGTGTGGAAGGGGAATTTGGTGTTTTCCGGGTTATGAAAATTCTATAACAGAATACTTACATGGTTTCTTCTTCTGTCGTAAAGGTCGACTAACTAAGCAGCTGTCCGCTGTCCTAGTAATACTATACTTACCTAAGTATTCCTTAATTCCCCATTTCTCCTATACTTATCTTTTCTCCATGCTGAGCTGTCATGTCGTGACCTAGAGTTTGCGATGCCCTACTCTGGCAAGCTGAAAAGCCACCAGGCAAGTAATATCTTTAACCATTATACGTGGTCATGTCTCGCTAAAGTTTGTGCTTAACTGCATGAACCAAGTGATAGATTAAGCTTCATCTTATTATGCGAACTTTGTGGCATGCGGGGTTCTGCTGCAAGCTTCTCGTGGGACTAATTATGAACCAAGAAAACAAAAATAAGGAGTCGTCCCCCTCAAAGGACAAAACAATGGCTGAGGAGATTTAAATCCTTACCACGGGAGAGGACTTGGTGAAGTCCATGATGCTCTCTAGTGTGGACACCATTTGCGCCAGAATTCCTACCTTCAATCCTTGCACAGCTTACCTGTATGATGTCTTTATCATGGATTTTGCTCCTTCTATGACGTCACTTGGGCTTGTGATTGTAAGAGTCTTGGTTTGCTCCTGCACCCGCTTCAGTGGTGACATGCCGCTCGTGAATGTTGGGGTTGGTACAGTCCCTTTTACATACTTGGCTGGTGTACCTTTAGGCGTGCTGTCATCCGAATGGATACGTTTTTCGGTCTTTTCCCGGCTTCGCTTAGGCATACTTTGGTGTCTAGACACAGCATCGCACAAAGTCAAATTCTAAAGTGATAGTGGGATTGCCTCCAAATCAACCTACAGCACCCAGATGTAGCAGAAGGCCATGAGATGCCCTGATTTTCTGGAAAGACATTAACTATGCTATACTGGAATAGGCATTTATAGTCCTAACCAAAACACAGGAGCTTCATGGCTCTGGGTACGACAACCACGATTCTGCAAGCGGAAGCTATTGCAATCGATATGTGCGCCAGGGAATGCCTGGGTAGGCACCTAAACGGCGCACATATATACATTTGCTCACACAGCTAGCTCACACTAAAGGCTGTTCAAGCCTACAGCGACGATTCACAGACTGCCTGGAAATGTCGACGATCCCTCTCGCAACTGGTGAAAAACAACAAGACCAAAGCCATTTGGCGAACTCCCCATGGCGCGCACAGAAGAGAGGTGGTGCAAAAATGGGAAGAGGACAGCAGACGAAAGTACTGGAACAATGTCCCGGGCCTACGTCAATCAAAATGACTCATCAATCTCATTCCCAGCCATAAAGTGCTTGAACTCACTAGGAACGATCTAAGAACAATCACCGGATTCATGACATGGCATTATGCCCTCCGGTACCATTTATGGAAAATAGGAAAACAGGAAAGTGGAAATTGCAGGTTATGTGACCTGGCAGATGAAACTACCAAGCACATACCCTGCACTTTTAACCCGATTGTCCACAAGCTTTTTTCACACTTCGGCAGGGACTGATTATCTCACGAAGAAGTGAGCAGCATCACCCCCAAGAACGTTACCAGGTTTAGTAAGTGATTGGATAAGGGTAGAACAATAGAAAAAGTCCAAAATAGTTAAATCAGGATTTCGTGCAGGCCAATTCATTCTACCCCTTTTGGAGTTCAATTTGCCAAGGAAAATTTTATGTACTCGTGGTAGAAATATGTTTGGCGTTGACGTTGCTCAGTAACTGCTGGAATCATGTTTTTTGGTTATAGCTAGGGAAGTTTTCTAACTCAGGTACCAAGAAATCCACGTCCTCTTTTATTTTCAAAAAAGTATGGGCCTTCCTCTTACCGACATCGCTGCCCATACCATCAAAGTGAATGTAGAGTTATAGGATGTTTGCCCACATGCCCATTAAGATAAAAATGAGCGTCACTAGAAAATAAGATGTTAGTAAACGTTGAAATGTGTTTAATTGCCTGATTTACGAAGTCAAGACTTTAACCGACATTCGTGGGCTTTAATTCTTATACCAATTAATTTTCTTAGATGAACAGCTTTAGTTCTTTTTGCATATTACGTTATAATAACGATCTAGGCACATTTAAAGCGCTTGCGAGCTTCTGAGTTGAAATATTCGAATCGTTACAAACTGACAGGCATAAAATTAGGGTCAATCCGTTATATGAAGTTATTTTAGAAATTTTTAGTTTTTTAAGTGTTTTTTCGGTTGTAACAACTTATTGCTTGAATAAAAAAATAATATTTGGTTGTTCAAAGTTTATTGAAAGTAATAAAAATGAACAATTTAAATTTTATATGCTAAATATGAAAATGAACAAGTTTACTTTCATAAGTTTTTTTTTTTAACAAAAGAGAGTTTAAGGACTTCAGTAGCGAGTATTCACTTCTCTGGCAATGATAACAGCTTGCAATTGACGAGGCATACTCTGGATCAGATTTTGGATCGCATTCTGCGGAAGTTTGTCCCATTCCTGCACCAGTATGTCACGAAGCTCTCTAGAAATTCTGGGAGCCGGCACATGTCTCCGTAAACGTTTTTCCGTCTCATCCCAATCATGCTCAATCGGATTTAAATCTGGACTGCGAGCAAGCCAAAGAAATCTTGTGATTTGACACTCATCAAGATACTCAGTCACTATCTGAGTAGTGTGGGTTCGTGCGTTATCATGCATAAATGTTGCGTCGTCTCCAAGAATCATCATGATCGGTAAAATATGGTCTTCTAGAACCTCTGTCAGATACCTATGCGCAATCAACATTCCATTCTCAACAATGACTAACTCCGTGTAAGTGTCAAAAGATATACCTCCCCATGCCATAACTGATCCTCCACCAAATGGAAGTCGCTCGACAATACACGCTTGGGCATATCTCTCGCATTGCCCTCACCACACTCTTACACTCATATAGGCGTGTAAGAGTGTGGTGCCCGTAAGACAGAATTGCGATTCGGAAAACAATACGCGACTCCAATCAGGTATTGTCCAAGCCAAGTGCTCTCGTGCAAAATTTAACCTTGCAATCGGGTGTTCACGGGAAACTGGCGGTCCAGTAGCTTTAGTTCGAGAAGATAATCCAACAGCATGAAGGCTCCTCCTAACTGTCCACTCACTTATGTTGACAACGAGAAAGCGGTCTTCTCTAGCAATTGTAGTCTTGCCTTGCCCTTAACCAGGTCTTTTAGTGAACAGACTGACTGTGGCCTCTTCTAAAGCCACTGCAATTCTTGCCGCAACCACAGGATTTATGCTATTCTTTTGTTTCAAAAAAAGCATATCAAGGTAAACTTGTTAATTTTTGTTCCTTAGCATATCAAATTAAAATTGTTAATTTTCATCACTTTCCATAAAGTTTCAAATAGAAAAATATATTTTTTTATTCAAGCAATCAGTTAGTAGACTGTTACAACCAAAAAAACACGTAAAGCAAACTAAACATTTCAAAAATAACTACAAATAATGGATTGACCCTAATTTTATGCTCGGCAGTGTAGTATCTATACCCTCTGCCGTTCTTCATAATCTTGCTCTACCCGTTTTGGTTTTTACAATACTATACCGCTCTGTCCAAATTTACTTACCCATTTCAAGAGATATGACAAAAACCTCGAATATCGCAGAATCACAAGTATTCATTTTTTAATAAGCAATATAATAATTAAGAATGAATAAATAGATACTTCAAAGCTAATAGTATATTGTATAATCAGCATATAATAATACTCATTGCCCACGAGTATGAATGAAAGGCGAGTGCAGCAATTCATACGAGTGGGCAATGGTCATTGTATGCGAATTGTACACTATACTTTTTCTACGATTATACAAGGTGGCGCAAAAGCAATGTCATAGTTTGAATTGTCTGTCATTTTGTTATAATTGAAAAAAAGAGCTCTGCTTTCATCAAAAGTTTATTTGTTTTATTGGTTACATTACTTGGAAAATAATATATCGCTCAAATGGCCACCTCCCGAGTTTTACTGCATTTCGAATTGTTGCTTGATCTGGCTCCAAATTAGCGATTTCTTCTTCAATTTTAGCTTTCAAGTCTTCAAAGGTTCTCGGTTTGTTGTGGTAAATGCGAGATTTTAAATAAAAAAAATAAAAACGTACCTTTAAAAAGCCCCGAAGGAAGAAGTCTGGTGCAGTTAGATTTGGTGATCTGGCGGCCAGTTCAAATCTTCAAAACGGGATATCACTCGACCTGGAAATTGGTGTCTCAAAATCTCCATAGTTACCAGAGCTGTGTGAGCGGTTGCTCCGTCCTGTTGAAACCAACAATGATCAACAATGCAGAAACTTGTAGTCTTAGTCTTTAAAAAAGTAAGGACTAATCACTTTTTCACTGCAAGTGCCGCACCAAACAGTCGCCTTAAGGGGTGATCTTCTTGCATTACATGTGGATTTTATGTGCCCCAGAAACGCAAATTTTGTTTGTTAACATAACCACTTAAGTGGAAATGGGCTTCATCGCTCATTATGATTTTTGATACAAAGTTATCATGTGTATCGCTCCATGGAGTGTTCACAACTAATTCACTATATATCTACATCATAAATATCAAAGTACACTGACATTTGGTCACATCTGCAAAAATGGCGGCCAATTCAATCTTTGACATTACTTTTGCGCCACCTTGTACATATGAATTAAATAAATATAGATTTCTACTTATTAACATTGAACAAATTGTTATTTATTAAAAAGATACATGATATTGATACAGTTATGAAATGTTGTTCTTAGAGGTCATGTATATGATGGAACATTTAGCAAAACTACTCTCACTATTACTACTTACCATTATTTTACGTAAATTTCAACACCCTCGCAATTTTATTTTTTACGTGTAATTTCTACTGTCAGTAGCTACGGCTATATGTTTTTCTACTCCTATAATGAAATAACATAATTGTAGGTTACTTTTTGATTATACAAAGTAGTACATTGTATGTTATGTATATATTATATTTTCATTGTCATAGCAACCATTGTAGCACTAGTGCTACAATATGTATATTGTAGCACTAGTGTTACAATATTTCCATTGGAGCACTAGTGCTACAATAGATAAACAGGAGAGGGATATTACAATAACATAGTATTAATAATATTAATATTGAATCAGACTAAACGTTTTTTATAATTAATATAGGTGAAAAATTGTTTTATAATTTATGTGATGATATTATGTAAGAAATAATACTTTAAGTTTGTATTTTGACGCTTCCAATACTATAAATGTATATTGTGTACACTATATGGTCTACGGAATAAAGATTATTATTATTATTATTATTTCCTTAAATACAAAAAATAACGTTTTTCAATTACACGCAAATATTATACAAACATTATAAAATTTGATTTTTGAGTTGACGTTTCTGACGTGAAATTAAACGTCAAAATAAAATTGCGAGTGAGTTGAAATTTACGCAAAATAATGGTAAGTAATAATAATAAGAGTAGTTTTGTTACAAAATTAAACCCTACGGTAAATTTTCCATCATATACATGATCTCCAAGAATGTTTCATAACTGTATCAATATCACGTATATTTTTAATAAATAAAAATTTGTTCAACGTCAATTAGTAGAAATCTATATTTGAATTTTTTAATTCATATGTATAATCGTAGAAAAAGTATAGTGTACAATTCGCATACAATGACCATTGCCCACTCGTATGAATTGCTGCACTCGCCTTCGGCTCATGCAGCAAATTTCATACTCGTGGGCAATGGGTATCATTGTATGCTCATTATACAATATACTATTTTTTGAGAGTCAATTCAAAAATCAAATGTATGTTATACATTTTATAATGTTCGTATAATATATGCGTGTAATTAAGAAACTTTTTTTTAATTTAAGGAAATTCACATGTATTTATTATAAAAATGTTTAGTCTGATCCAATATTAGTATTATTAATGCTATGTTATTGTAATATCCCTCGCCTGTTAAACTATTGTAGCACTAGTGCTACAATAAATATATATTTGTGCACTAGTGCTACAATGGTTGCTATGACATCGAATATATAATATATTCATAATATACAATGTACTACAACATTTCATAATCAAAAAGTAACCTATAATTATGTTATTTCATTACATTTCATTACAGGAGTAGAAAAATAAAAAAACTAACACCTGCTGAGAAAAAAATGTCTTATGCCCAAACCAAAATAAAACATTCAAACGAAGAGCAAATATGTGTTACTACTATTACTATTACTAATTTTCAAATTTCTAGGCCAGACAAGACAATCAAGAAACTATTAGTAACTTTCAACATGCAAATCTTTATTCGTTCTCTCCTAACCTAATGTTCAAAGAACAATGGAATTAGTAAAATTAGATATTTTCGGTTATAAAATAAAATCATGATTAAACGATTCAATGAAGAACATTAACTAAATAGGGTTTTGATATTTAAAGAGTCTTTGAAAGTGAAGTTTAATAAGATCACATGATCTGCTATCATGTCAATGACCTTGATTCTGTTGCCAATAATATGTTGCCATTTTTATGAATGTGCGTAAACACAACGCATAAATGCATACTTAAAATATCATGTATTGAAGTCCTTTACGTTGTAGAAAATTAACTAATAATTAGAAAAAACACGTGTTGTTTTTTATTAGTATCACGTATTGATTTGCAAATTTTAATGTTTTTATACCCACTTAGTTTAGGCTTTAAAGAAATATCTTAAAGAATAATGCATAAAATTGTACTTTTTGAATTATTCAATAAGAAGATTTATATATGTTATATAACATTTTGTACACAACATTAAAAGGAATAATAATAACATAAGCAATAACGTTTCAAAAATTTTATTGCAATAATTAAACATTTACAAAATATGTTGTATAATATATGGAATGGAATAAGTTTAAATTACCCTTTGGAATTCGCTAATACTGAAAGTCTACGTTCAATCTTTGGCAGTCAGAGATACAAATCTAACAAACTTTTAAGGAAATGTCCATGGACGGTAGAATTTTCCAACCATCATACAAAATATAAACATTTTTACTGATGGAGTATGCACAGCTTGTAGCGGGGTTTTTGCACTACAAAGGAGATAAATATGTTGAGTTTATTTTCAATTTTTTTTGTTAGATATGGGTCCAATAAGCGTTCGATTGATAAAATTCACTAGATTCACCTTGATATACATTATAATTAAATATGTAAATATAATGTGCATAAAATTGTCACATAATAAGGTGGTTAATAACTATTTGAGTGATTTCGATCTTAACCGTCATATCCTCGGTTTGAAGACGTTCTGTGTGAATTGACCCACGTAATTACCCCTAGGATTGTAATTAGCAACAATAAACGTTTCACCCCTGTTATTCTTCGCCATGCCTACGCCAATTTCGGTACTGCCTTTCCAAACAACCTGAGTAAAGTGAAGAGCTTTGGCGTTTACGTATTCGAGGCCGAAATTGTAGTCGCGGACTTCATTGTACCACGCGCTCACCGCCTCCTTGGCAGTCGGCGTGAAGCTGAAGTCTGATGAGTAAGCCATATAAATATTTTCGCCATATTGATTTCGGGGACGATGGCTCATTCCTGATATAGCACATTGTTTGGCCCATTCCTCAGCAAATGTGCATAACTGAAAAATGTAAATATTTGCAATTAGAATTAAATCAACTATAAAAATATAAAATCCGATGCATAATACAAATTTTTAAGATAGATTAATAAATATACTTTATTGTTATCACATATGATTTTTTATTCGTGACCGATTTCAACCTTACAAGGACATTTTGAAAAAAATGGCAGAGAACTTGTAATTTTATCTTTCTACTTATAATGAAAAAATACTATTATTTTTTTCCAATATTTTGAAATTTTGTCATAAAATAACTACATGTTTTAAAGGCATTTGATATTTATAAAAAAACTAACAATTTAATTTTAAAAACTAGAAAATTGCAATCAACAAAGTTTGAGCCTTTGTATTTCAAGTAAAACAAAAAAATAATTTTAAAAATGCAAAAATCATCTTTATTTATGGTTTATTCTAAGAGGATTTGAAAAATATGTAAATTACTAAAAATCCGAAAATTATGTTATGAGGATCTTTAGTATAGAATATTTAAGTATAGATGACAAATTTGTGATCAAAATGTACATTTAGTTAATAAAAACAAATTTGTGAAGAATGCGTTAATATTTTCAATACAATTTACTATAATAACAATGTTCACATAACTTGAGAAATATATTTCTACAGATGATAAATTCGAGAAATTCTATGTTGAATATTGATTACATATATTATTTATCTTGAACATGCAACTTGAGGTGTAAGTATTGTAATATTTAACTTATAATTATGTCGAAATAAAAACGTACCTTTTTATTCAACTTCAGATCATTTACACCATGTTTTCTCCTATATTCATTATGCACCTTCAACGCTTCCAATTCAAACTGATTGAAATCTGAATTCAACGGGATATTCTCAATTGGCGAACTGACGCGAACTGTAGGAGCAGAACCGACGGGAGGTACATTTTCGGCAAAATGTCCAACAAAATTCCCAGCCGGAGAATAATTCGCCACAACGTAGAAATGATTATTCCTCTTGGCAACACCCACCCCTAACTTTTCGCTCGTCTTCCAAACCACTTGTGTAAAGTGTCCGGTTTTTAAGTTATTCGGTTCTCTCCCGAAAACGTGGTTTTTAATTTCTTCGTACCAACTATCGACAGGATCGCTGCCAGCAACTGAGAGGTTTGGATCGGAAGAATAAATGCAATAGATATTTTCTCCATATGGATTGTTTTTTCTGTGTTCTAAGATGTTGCGGTCTGCACACATTCTCGCCCATTCCTCGCTATGTTTGCACAAATCTTCATCTAATTTTAAAGGTGGGACACCATGAAGTTCCCTGTACTTATTGTGCGCTTCCAAAAAATCTTTTTTGAAGTTTGGGCCTATACCGCTGATCACATTTTTCTTTCTGGTTAATGACAATGTTGATATCTTCATTATTGGATCGTTATTGTTGTCAAGAGGAATCAGTGGAGGAACGTTTTCAATAAAATGACCAATTACATTACCAGGAGGGTAGTAATTTGCAACAACAACAATTTTACCACCTAGTTTTGCAAAAGCACAGCCAAATTCTTTACTCTCCTTCCAAACAATTTGAGTGAAATGTCCCGTCGATAAAGTGGAGGGTTCCTTGTCAAAATTGTGCTTCGACATTTCATTGTACCACTGCTTCACTGGCTCGTCCCCTTTTATAGTGGCATTTTTATCGGAAGTAGTAAGGCAATAGATATTCTCACCGTATTTGTCATTGTTGCTATGTTCCAAGTTAAATTTATTTACAAGGTAGTTAGCGTGTTCTTGGCTAACGTTGCAGATTTCTTTACTTAACTTAAGAGGCGGCACACCGTGCTTCTTTCGGAAATCATTGTGCGCTCTAAGACACTCGTTTTGGAAGTCCATACTTGTGTTTTTAACCTGAAACAAATAATAATTACTATTAATAGTGTGCAACAATACGTGCCTTTTATATGTTACGATTCGTTATCGAAAAGATTATTTTTCGCAATATTTGTTTGCTTTAATAATATGAGCATTCTGATTCACCTACTATTTTTTTGATCATTACCGGTATTTAAGTCATAAAGATAAATAGCCATTCCATGAAATATTTCATGTAAAATTACCGACAAATCACTAGATAAATATTATAATAAGAGTACTAATTAAATTAACTAAAATACCTATTTACGTTTTAAATAAATTTATAAATTATATATTATTTATAAAAAAACTGTGTAATATACTATTAATCGAACTAATATATTCAATGTAATTTATAAAACATGAAATACTAAAATTATATTTATGTAGATAATAATTTATAAAAATATGTATTATATTTTTAAATGCGTGCATTGCATTGCTTCTTATATAATATTGCAAAATATTAATCCGTTTATATAACCGAGTAATGTTTATATTTCAGGGTCTTAATAATAGTGATAGATAAGCATTTTTATTGAAGATAAACAATAATGCGACATTAAATTTATAATACTTCTTCGTCCTTTTCTTTTTAGCTATCAACGGTAGATCTTTTAGCCTTATTAATAATATGTTTATTGAAATGGTAAAATGCATAATTTTATTAGGTATTTATAATTTATATATTTTCAGCCATAAATTTATATAATAAAGTATAGTTGGATTTCTATTGTTATATCTTTATCAAGGAACATGATATAATAAAAACGGATTTTTTACAATAGATATGTAATAATAAATAACGTTATTGTTAGCATAAAAGCTATGACTTTATTACAAATAGAATTTCAGATAAAGCTTAAACATTGGATGAAAGGAAATTACATGACAAAGGATGAATGAACCTCCGCAGTAATGGTTATCTGCCCAAGAATATATAGTACTAATTTGAGGCAATAAAATTATATTACATTTCTAATAGCCGTTTAAAAACTAGGGCAAATACGGATTTTAAAATCTTCTAGTCCATTTTTATTATAAACTTTATCAGTAAAGCTATAATAATTCAACACTGAAGTTTGATTAAATTAATATTTTTTAATTATTTTGGTGAGAACTTGTATGATAGAGTTAAGTTCTCACCAAAATAATAAAAAAAAATAATTTAATCAAATTTCTATGTTGAATTATTATAGCTTTACTGATAAAGTTTATAATAAAAATGGTCTAAAAAGTTTTAAAACCTGTATTTGGCACAGCCTTCAATCGGCTATTAAAATTGTAATATAATTTTATTGCCTCAAAATAGTACGAAGAAGATCTGCTCTAATCTTTTGAAATTCATAAATTTCTCAACTTCAAACTTGACCTGATAATCATCTATATTTAAGTCACGTAGATTTATCTAAATCAAGGGTGCTCAAAGAGTCGATCTGGTCGATCGAGTGCATATTTATCAAAAGTATTCTAAATATTCTTTTTGCAAATATTATAACGTAAAATTTAATAATGAACATAAACTGCCAGAAAGTTCCTCCGAAAAAACTGAACAAAAACCATATTAAAGGATATATTCAAGATTCCCGATGTGGATAAGGATTGCTGCCTTCCAAACATCATGTAACAAGGAGGGTTGAAGTGGAAGAACATAATTTGTCATTATGAACTCCGCCCGTGCTTCTTTCGTCCAAAATTTTAAGTATGATTTTTGTAATAAATTTGTTTTTATGTGTATTCTTTTAATGAAAGAATTTCATAATAAAATGTATTAAATTCTTTTAGTTCGTTGAAATGTTTTCGTATTCATAAGAGTTTCTATGCAATAAATATAAGAACTGATATCTTCGTTAAAAATCAAATAATTTTCACAATCGCATTTCCATGCTTCCTACAAGGAACTGTAGTTCCTCTTTCTGTTTATTTTGCGCAATTTATTTATGCCTGAAAATTATTTATTTGGGGATGAAAACGGTTTCAACTGTTTCTAAAAATATGTATCATTTATATATTTTGTTTTTAAGTACTATGAATAAGGTTCATGATGTTTTAAAGTATGTTTGATTTATAATCTTCTTTAATAATTTTCTGCCAATTCGTGATGACATTTGATTTTAAATTCTCAATAAAATAAATAAAATTCTCTGAAATAAATATTGTTTCTCAGACTTAATTGAATACCTTTGGCAATTAATTACTAAATTAAATTTGCATTTGATTTCGAAAATTTTTGTCAGTTAATTATTATGTTTATGACGTAATAGCATGTTTAAGTGGCACAAGACGTGAATTAGATCTAATTTAAATATAATTAACAATATTAATCCTAAAATTAAATTCACTCTCGAAGTAGAAAATAACAACAAATATTTGAATTTAACGCTAATTCACAAAAAATCGCTAACAGTTTTGAGAAATTGTGAAACAATACCAAGAGTTTAATTAATCTCTAATTAAAATAACATATTTCACCATGTGTTAAGTGAGAATTCATCGTATTTTACATAAAGTTTTCTCTATTCCTTTAACTACTAGCAGAATAGCCACCAACACCATCCAAAATTAAATAAATAAAAACGATATCAAACCACAAGGGTTTTAATATACCTAAAAAATCCAATTTAAATACATTTTTCATCGCACTTACATATTTTGGAAGAAAACAACGAATATATTAAAAATATTTTTCAAAAGCAGAATCATCCACTACCCTTTAGACTCCCTAGAAAATTATCCAACATACTATCCAATATAAAATCGATCCTTTTCAAAAATCTGGTGTATATGAGATCCGTTGTTCAGAATGCAAAAGTTTTTATACAGGTCTAACAAACCTATATACGAAGTATACCTATATAGGGGAAGTATTGTGATCTTGATTTTTTTTGAAATTCTTTTTTGCGGAAATATCCGTTTTGAGGTCTCCTGAGCCCATTAAACTAATTTCTAGAAAAAAGAAATTGTGTCTGTGTGTGTCTGTCTGTCTGTCCGAATGGCTGTATCTCAAAAATCAAAAACGACTGATCCGATTGAGATGAACTTTAAACGTAAGGTTTTATCGTTAAAAACTGGAACTGAAAAGTTTTTGGTATTTGGTACATTCATAAACCGGAAGTGGGTGTTTACTCGAGGCGATTTTTGTTTTTTTCCGATATTTTTTTTAATATGAAAAATATTACAAAACTTTTCAAACAAAAGTTAAAGAGAATGAGAGGCTGAACAAATTTTGTTGAAATATATTTTTCATAAAATTCTTAACTTTCGAGAAAAAAATGAAAGTTATATAACAAATAATTGTAGAGAATTAAAAATTGAATAAATTATTAAGAATAACCTTTTTGCATAAACCTCATAGTTTTCGAGTAAAATATAGGGAAAGTACTATGATGGCCACATCACCACTTTTTAAATCATTGTTTAGAATGCAAACATCAATATAAAAATAAATAATTGCAACAAGGGCACTAAGCTTAATCTCTTGGAATCATTGGAAATTTTCCATCCCAGCTATAATCCAAAACTCCACCATTATAAACCATTTATAACCCCAAAATTCACATATTGTATATTTACCATTCATCTTTATTTTCATTTACATTGTCGTTTTCTTTAACCAATTCTCAAGTGGTGCCACTATATTTTATCATATCATAGTGGTAAAACAAAGTTATCGTGTTTTAATTACAACTCATACAAGATCGCCTCTACCATCAAATACTTAATTTTCTTTAGAATTTACTTGTCTAGCTATGGTGTTTCTTTCTTTTTATAACGATTTTTGTTCTTTTAAATATAAAGACATTGACCTTACTAACGAAGTTCATACATTGTTTAATATACTATGATTTTACTTGCTTGAGCATCATTTTCTTCTACTTAATTAATATATTATGTTTTTGAACAAAAAACACAACTGTTTAAAGTTTTGCTATATTTTGTAGATACACTGCTTCAATTGTTTCACTAAAACTCTAAAAGGTCATGTTTTTGTTTAATAATTGCATAATGGAGTTTCGCCAATTATCAGACTCATCAATCCGATATTTGAAAGAAGCCAGTGATCGTAAATAGGCTAAATAGATTTTTAAATTACAACTGCGATTTAAAATTACCGATTGAAAGGCAGCTAAAAAGGCGGTAGACATTGTTAAGAACGCGGGGCTTGTCGAAGACTTGAAGAAACTCTTAGCTGAGAGGTCCACCATACACCTGAAGGAAACACACAGAAATTACGTATAGATGCCAAAACTTAGAATTTGATCTACTCTTTGAAAAAATCCAAAATTAAATCAGACCAATTTATCCTAAAAAATATATCACACAACGTTAAAAATTAAGGAGGATTAACACTCGAAAAATTCAATCCATACCTTTGCTACCTCCTAACAATACCATAAAATATTTCGATGGATTTAATAATTTAACAAATATTAATAAAGGGATTTAAACATAATATTAAACCTCAGATTAAACCTTCAAATCTACAAATTTTAGCCGTTGAAACTGAACTGGCATTAATTAAAGATAATAATTCTCTTTGCAATAAAGTCATTACTAAACAAACAATTCTAAACAATAATAAAAAAATTGAGTCACTTTACTTAGAATAAATATAATTTTGCTAAATCAATAAAAAATCATTGATAATAAAATTATATAATAAATTTAAAAATACGAAAAAATTTCCTGATTCTACAACAGTGAGTCTTACTAAGACTACAAAACAAATTAATTTGAAATAACTACTTCTCTGGCTAATACCTTGACCGACATTGAATACAACAAAATTAATTTGCGTGTTACGAATAGTACAACTATCAAAGCAACACTAATTTGAATGAAATTATTTCTGTTGAATAAACTAATAATTAGTTTATTATTATAATTAATTAATACGTAAAAACACTTGACTACTGGTTTCAAGATTTTTATTTACCTAGTCATTAACTAATTTAATTTGGGGAGGAAGTTCATCTTCTTCTATCAATGACACTATCAAATTTAAGTGAAGAACTTGCGACACTATTCAAGGTAGAGAAGTATATACTTGCGGAAATCAATGGAATAAATGACCGACTATGAAAACCTAAATATTTAAAAGAGGCAAACATGGTGGCGGAAATAGAAGAGAGACAGCAGCATCTTCTAAATGTTAAGGTTTTAGGCTTACAGAATCTACAGGATCTACTGATATAAACAACCATAATTAAGTATCTGCTATTAATGTCATTTTATAATTAAAATTGGAACTGTATTAGGGAAAGTTACAAATGACAACCGGATATTTCAACAAAAAAATCTTTAGAATCAGTTCAGTTTCAAATAAATGTCTTTTGAATCTTCGAGATTTAATAAGAGATTAAAATAAAAGGGAGAATTAAAAATTCTCTACAGAAAAAATATGATGTACTTGTAACTGATCCCCAAAAGTAACTCTTCAATTAAATATAGAATATTCATGATGTATAAATTTATAAAATATTTTTTGTTTCCTTTAATAACTATTTTTCAGCTATTAATTGTGTTATTGATCAAGCTCATTTATAAAAATAACCTTTTACAGCTCTGATATATAACAAATTCAGATTAAGTTAGTACACCATTTATATATTTCTATTAATTTTCGTAAAAGCAAATTGGAAAAAATAGAAATATAATTGCGCTGGACTACTGACCAGTCGTTCCTATTTATGTTTGATTTCGACTCTACAAGAGGAATAGTTTTATTAACTGATAGATTCAAATTATTACCATCTTACAAAATACACTAGAAATAATTGGCAACCACAAACGAGTTCTAGGGAACAACAAAAATCGTAAATAAAGAACTAATATACAGAAAACACAAAGAAGAAAATAGAAGACAAGAAAGTTAAATGGAGAAAATGGCTTCAAATTAAAAGAATAACTTAATACCAAGAATGCAAAGAAAATAGGGAAGAAGCATAACTATAAATTTAAAAAAATTAATCAAGAGTCATAGATTAATTTTGGAAATATAATGAATGAAAACTACACAGAAAACCAAAAACTATTTTTTGAAAGATTAAAGCAACTAAAACATAAAAAGGAATGCAACACGAAGAACATTAAAAACAAATATGAAAATCTAATTACTTCGAAAATCTGACTGAACAAGAAAGAGAAAAGAGTAAATTAGAAGAAAGGTAAAAAGTGTCATAAATAGAGATCAATATAACAGCGATAGTATAGATAAAATAGTAGCTTAAGAAATATGATAATTAAAAATTTAAAAAGCAGAATGGAGCCAGAAGAAAATAAAATTACTCCTGAAATGATAAAATGCATGAGGGACAGATGAATATAAGAACTAACAGAATTAATGAATTAAATCATTTTAAAAATGTAATGGGCTAATTGCTAGCAAGAATTATACTCCCAATACATTAAAAAAGGAGATAAAAGAAGTTGTGAAAATAGGAAATTACAGAGGCATCACAATAATAAGTATACCTTGCAATACATTTACAAAAATTTTAGAAAAAATCTGAAAAACAAATTAGAAGAAACAATAGAAAACAATTAGAGTGGATTGAAGAAAGGAAGAAGTACTAAAGATCAGATATTCATAATAAGACAAAGCGACAACAAAGAAGCGGGCTACAAAGAGAAGATATATAGGGAGGACTGGAAGACGGGGGCATGGATAAACCAATGATAAACTTACTAAAAATATTTATAATAAAAGCCAAAATATAGTAAGAATGAACAATAAAGTGTCAAAAACATTTTAAATAAAGTAAGGAGTGAAATAACGATGCGTGCTAAGACTACTAGTATTACACAAGGAAATAAAAGAAGCAAAGCATTAAAAATTGAATACTGGAGAAATTAGTTAATACAACTGGCAGAGATAATATTTACAGATGATATAGAGATAATGACAAGGGAAGACCTACAACATAATATGGATATAGCATTAATTGACTAAAGTCAACTTGAAACTAAATTTAGAGAAACCGAGAATGATAATTGCATAGGAAGGAAACAGAACTAAATAATTATATAAGGAAAGATATTAGAACAATTGAAACACTACAGATATCTTTCAACAATAATTGACAACGAGAAAATAAAAAAAGAGATAAAAGTAGCAAAGCTATTTAATATGCTGAAAACACTTTCTTTAACAGAAACGGAATAGCAAAAAGTAAGAAAACAGAAACAGCCAAAAAAAGTTATAAAACAGTAACGAATCATGGACAACGACAGTAAACAAAAACAAAAAATTAAGGCTATGGATCTGAGGTTTCTCAGAAAAATTGAAATAAATGAAACAAGAAATTGAGGAATACTACAAAAACAAGCATTCTACCGAAAGGTAGAGGAGAACATTATTTAATTATATTTCCATTAAATCTAGTGTAATCAATGTTTATATTAGAATATATCTATTTATTTTGTGCTTATAAGTTTATTTATTACCATATAATACAAATAACAATACAGAATTTTAAAATAGGCTACTTTGTACTGTATATATGGTATTTATTATAATATTTCAATACATTGTGTAGCCAAATACAACAGTCTATTTTTTTATTTAATTAATTAACTTGAAAAGGTTTATAACTTTAAATAATATTAATAATTTTTCTTTGCCCTATCATTAGAAAAACAATTTTGTAAATTAATTTAAAATTTTAAAGATACAATTAACACACCATAATGTTATAAACAATAAAAAATAATGATTCACCTTATGATGAAAAGTAACTGTTAAAATTATTTCTAAATGAGGATTAGGGATTTATGTGGATTATATTTTCTCAATAATTATTAGCGGACATACTCTAAACGTAGATTATCTCTTGTGTCTAGGAACTGTCGAGATAAGCGGAGTATATTCTTAAAAATACATATTATATATAACTTTTGAGTCAGATAAAATTACTTAATACTTAATGAAATAAATTTATCCTCATTTATATAACGATTTTATAGTAGTTTAGAGTATTGCATTTTCTACGGTTTGCAGTGAATTTATCAATCGAGTTCAATTATAGGATATCACGTGGCAACTGTTGCAATTATCCGCGTCATTAACAACACCAACGAGACAGACTCTAAAGGTAATAAGTACAATCCTGATAAAACGTAAAAATAAAGTAACATACTTTAGTACTTCTCGTCCTGACAGGAGTACTCTTCCTGGAACGGTCAGTAAGTGTTTCGATTAGTTCAGCAGGTACTTTTTCCTCACAGCCTTTTCTCTCTGTAGTTATTTTACAAGCAGTGCGTTGTCCCCTGAAGGTTTCTATCGTTTCTCTCGTTATGGTCTCCAACTTCGGTTCCTGCAACAATAAACAAAAACATGCATCACTAATAATAAGAGTGAAAGCCGATTTTGTGCGGTTTTCCATAGGTTCTTTTAATTAATTATAACAATGTCAAATATGGTACAGTGATTACAATAACACGACCAGAACATGCTCGGCTGGATACAATGCGACCGCTATGTTGCTTTACTTGCCATTTTTTTTTCTTGGAAATTTTAATTAAGAACTGACAATTAAAAATTTTATTATCATTATGTAACACGTATTTGATCGCAATTAGAGATTGTGGTGATTGTGCAAGTTAATTCATAGGTTGGTGTGTAATATTGTATTTGCACTGTGGAAGATCTTGACGAAGCATTAAGAAAAATGTCAATATTTCGCCATGACTATTAAAACTTTGCACGCTTATACTGGAAAATTACTACACTTGTGTAATAGTTAATATGGGGAAGGTAATAATATAAACTTGATATTATACGACCTTATTATTAGTATAATTGTTATAGCAATTAAATAGATGTAGTAGTATAAAATGTTAACAAATTACAGGATTTCGCGAAACAAATTCTTCATTTAATTTTATATTATCGATATATTTAATTTTATAACATTTAGATTAATTTGATAATAAATAAAAGCATTCTAATAAATATTAATGTTAAATTATTATAAAATATAAAGTATGATTTGTTTGTCAAAAATAAATACATAAACGATACCAAAACTTAAAGGAAATGTAATTTAAATAAATAAACATTATCTAATAAAAATATGAATCTGAAAAAAAATTAAATTATCAATCAGGTTTTAAGCTTCCCCCAATATAATATTACGTTTTTATATATAGTATAAATGCTATTTACAGTCCTTGTTGTTATTTAATTACTAAATATTAGAATCTGCATGAATCAAAAAAGCATCAATATTTGAGTTCAAAATATACTATAATTTTCTTAGTAAGAGAAACAAACTTATTTGAAAAAAACATTGAATTATTATTTTCCTATCAACAACAGCTACGGACCAGTTTCGATCTATTTTGGAATTTTGAAATTAATTTATTTGACTACATATTGTATATACCAATTTGTTTTTAAATTAATAAAACATAGTTTTTTATTTAATTTTGTATAATCCTAATAAATATTAAATTATAAAGCAGTACGAACTAAACATTTTTAACATGGTGCAAAATTTTCATCGCAATCCATCAATTGTATTTTATGGATTTATTATAGTTACTTTATAAAATCTGAAAAAATACATCGTTTTTGTTTTTAGTTAGTTAGTTCAATTTTTATCATTAATATGGTTGTTATTTGCTATTGCCACTTTCTATAATTGACATTATGCAAGTATTTTGAAAGATGAAAATGAAAATTCCTCACAACAATATACTTGCAGAAATCAATGACATACAGAATCGACTATTTACATTTATTCACAACTTATGTCCCTGATATTTTAAAAGAAGCAGACATAGTTTCGAAAAAAAATAAGAGAGGCAATATCAACTTCTAAATGCTATGGTTTACAACCTTTTAAAATCTACCGTATCTACTGACATAAACATCAATTTGATATTTTATTATCTTAGGTGAAATAATTTTAGTCCAAATTAGGCTATTCGCATTATAAACCCCTCTATAAGGCTAAAACTTTTAAATATATTAAGAGAGGTGCATATTGAACAAATACATTTTTAGCGATGCAACCAAGCTACAACCAGAATACTTTATAATATTCAATTATGAAGTAGCTAGGCCCAAATAAAATAAAGAATCTAACTTAAGTATTTAGTAGCCTAATGGATATCCAAACCATTGGAATTAAAACTTAAACTTTATTAAAAAAGCAAAACATATTCTTCTAAAATTGTGGTAGAATTGAAGATTATAACTCTAAAATTAAATAACAAATTATACGATGTTGATGTTTTAATTTTCCAACTTCAAATTCATTTGCTTGTGATAGTGGATTAGGTTTTATCATATTAAGATCCAACCAATCTATTAATACTATCTGGCACTGTATTGAGTAAGGTTAGATCTCATCTTCATTCTAGTGTGATAAACATTGTAACTAATAATTTTGAAGTTTGAGATAATTTTATTATTTCATTCCTCCCGAATCAAATGCATCAACTTAGCTTGATTATCAATCAAGTCTGTAATTTATATCCCAATTTAAAATTCGTTTGTTTTCGGTAATTTTAAATTACCTCATGTGTTTTGAAATTATAATTATACTGCTATTATGTTTGTACAAATTTGTTAACATAGTGTTTTACCAAGTGATTAATAAGATACAAATATATGATATATTAGTTTATATAATACGATTTTACCCGAAATGATGGTGTCTTAATTAAATCATGCCTTAACAATAATATTACTATTTTTTTTTAAACTTAAAGTATGTGGTGTATATCTGTGTATTATAGACGTGAAAATTGATGTTATATGAGAAGTTACTTGGGATTGGTCTATAAAAATGCAAGTGATTTGATCTAAAATATAAAATTGTAAACTCCAATTATTATTGCATGATGTGAATATTAATTTACTAAAGGATACTGGTGCAAAAAAACTAAATTTTACTAACACTTTTACTTTCAATTAAATCAAACATTATCCACTTTTACATTACAGATCACTAGTAGATTATAGAGAAAAAACCCATTCTAATAATATACAAAGTACTACATTTTTTCATCAAAATTGATCAAAAAACAATAGACTCGTCAAAAATCCACATACCTTTTTATTTAAATTAAATCCATGAAAAACAGATACAGAATAAAGAAACGGTTGAAGAAATACACCAGATATTGAATTGTCGAGGCATACATGTTGAAACCCCATAACACATTAAAATAAAACAACACAGATGAGAGGGTTTCATATTTATTGTTGGACACTGGAACATGTTTCGCCACATAGTGGCTTCATCAGGCAGATAAATACATACAGGTTGCAGTGTTCAACAATAAATGTGAAACCCTCTCAACTGTGTTGTTTTATTTCAAATACACCAGAATTAGACAAATAATATAAACTATTCAATTCGATAAATAATTTGCTAAAAATAAAAACGAATTATTACTCTAAACAAATTCAAGACAACAAAAAAAGTAAATAAATTTTTTACCAAATAATTACAAACTCTGTCAATAAAATGAAAAATGAAAAAATGAAATAATAATGAAATGGCAACCTATCAAGAGATTTAAAAGACATTTTAGTGAAAACATATTTTTTTTTTTTTAACAGGTCTACAACAAAACATATGCATTCAATTTTTGAGAAAGTTATGCAGAATTGGGATGCTGATAAGAAATCCATTGTATTTATTCTCGACTTAAAACAAGCTTTTGACACAGTTAACATGCATTAACTCATGAAATCCGATGATTAATTTTAGATGTATTGCGGAGTTATTTAATAAACCATGAAAAAATAGTTAAAGTCAATGGTATTACAAGTGTCCCCAACACCATTAGAACTGGGGTTCGAAAGGACTCTGTCCTGGGCCAAATTTTATTCTTAATGCACATTAATTCACTATCACTATCAATAATAACGTTTACTAATATTGTATTATATGCTAATGATACTGAACTTCTTTTTAACGAAAATTCATGAAAAAAACTAAAAAGTTCTGTTTAAAATGGTATGAAAAAAATTAGGAATTTGTTGGATAACTACAAGCTAACTTCAAATGACAGTAAAAAATATTATCTAGTTTTCTCTATGAATGATTAAAATAGACTTTAATTTTTCATATCCTCAGCATTATTATTAAATTACCAAAACACTTTATAATATTCAATTATGAAGTAGCTAGGCCCAAATAAAATAAAGAATCCGACTTAAGTATTTAGTAGCCTAATGGACATCCAAACCATTGGAATTAAAACTTAAACTTTATTAAAAAAGAAAAACATATTCTTCGAAAATGCCATAAAAAGATGAGACAAATGTATGTAAACTATACAACCTCAAAAGTTATTTATCAACTTTATCATCAATCTTCAAAAATTCTGGGTTGAAGATGCTTTGTGTGTCCTCAATTAATTTATAATCATCAACTATAAGTATTTAAGTATTTGTATTACCATATGTTTATAAAGTAAGAAAACCGTCTTAAATAAATAAACTATTGTTTAATATTGTTTGTATACTATGCAGAATATTACTAACAATTAAATTATATGTAAATAAATATGAATACAAATGCTTAATTTTTATCATAATGATTGGAGTTTAATAATTTGCAACAAAATGAAACACACGCTGTGTATACTTAAATTTGGTTTAATCTTATATTGCTAACATTTATGCTCTAGATTCTGATAATTACTGTTTGATAGTAGTATTAATTATATACCATAATTATAAATACTGCCAATTTACCCAATGAACGTGGCGTGTACTTAGACTTGTCTTTGGATCCAGGGAAAATTGTAAAGTTAATTTAGCCAATGACAATATTTTTAATAATAGTGTACATCACATTGGTTATTGCATATCCCTAGACTGTAATAATCTCACAAATTTTCCATCAGTAAAATCGTGTATTATGACTTTGCAAACGGTAATTATTTAGAATTAAACCATATGCTTGCGGCCATCGCCTGGAATAATATTTTATCAAGGGCTCCAAATGTGACTGTGGCTCTTGATTCATTTTATGAAATAATGTACCATGCAATGAATTTATATGTACCACAAAAAAGTTTTGTCGTGGAACATACCCTAAGTGGTTCAATAAAGACTTAATTTGCCTAACAAAGGACAAGAAAAGAGCGCATTGTATTTATAAAAAAACGAATAGGTACTCTGATTATTTAGTTTTCTCAAACTTACGTGAACAACGTAAAATACTTAGTAATAATCTTTATAATAACTACATCTATAAAACAGAATGTTCGATTAATAAGAATTGTAACTCTTTCTGGTCAGTTGTCAATGAAAACAGGAAAACTTCCGGTTACCCCTCATCAATGTATTATCTCGATAAATCAAGTGACAACTTAGAAGGCAAAGTTCAATTATTTTTTGGTAGTGTCTATGTAAACAATAGTAGCGTTTCCTTTCTTAGCGAAAACAATCCACAATTAAACGTAGATTCTTCTTTTAAATTGTCAATTGATGAAACTTCTGTTTTTAAAACAATAATGAATTTGAAAACTTCGTCTTCCTGTGGTCCTGACCCAATCCCTTCAGTAATGTTAAAAGAATGTATTTGTACGATAACACCACCACTTTGCATTTTATTTCAAAGATCAATTACTGAAGAGACATTTCTCAAGAGATGGAAAAATAGTTTCCTTACACCAATTTTTAAATCGGGTGACAGGCGGGATGTAAGTAATTACCGCGGTATTTGCATTCAATCGGTCATTCCGAAAATGTTTGACCAAATGGTCACTAAACAACTGTTTTGGATTACATCTAATATTATTACAGAATATCAACATGGCTTTCAATGTAAGAAGTCAACTATTCAATTTATTGGTGTACCACTCCTATCTGTCGCACGCCCTAGAGGATGGACAACAAGTCAATGTAGTTTACACCGACTTCTCTAAGACATTCGACAGAGTCAGTCATAAGATTCTCTCACATAAATTAAAATTAATAGGTTTTAATGATTGCATTGTGGGCTGGTTAGTAAGCTTTTTTTCCGACAGAGAACAGGTTGTCAGGATTGATATGGCTTTATCTTCACCTATTAAAGTCTTGTCCGGTGTACCTCAGGGTTCACATATAGGGAGACTATTATTTAATTTATTTATTAATGATATTCAATTTGTAATCAATTGTAATTTTCTGCTTTATGCAGACGATTTAAAAGTTTACACCACAATTCGATCGAAAGAGGATGCAGTTAACCTTCAGTCAAATTTGAACAACATCTTTAGATGGTGTTCTGAAAATCATTTAACTCTGAATGTCAAAAAGTGCAAAACCATCTCATTCTCTCGTAGTAACAACATACACTTATTTGATTATTATATTGACAACAACAAGCTTGAACTTGTTACTGAAATAAATGATCTGGGTGTAATATTCAGTAGCAAACTGTCATTTACTGTCCACATACTTTATATTGTTAATCGAGCTCTGAAAATGTTAGGATTTATAGTCAGAATAGGATCACAATGTTCTATCTTCACATTAAAATATCTGTATTATTCTTTGATTCGTTCATTACTGGAATATGCATCGACCGTTTGGTGTCCATCGCAATATTATCTGAAATCACTAATAGAAAAGTGCAACAGAAATTTTTACGTACAATAGCCTACAAATTAAGCATTCTTTCCTCCTCAGTCAATTATAATGAATTGTTATCTCTATTAAACATGCAAACATTAGAATATCGCCGCATATTTCAAGATTTATGTGTAATGTACAAAATCCTACATAATTACATAAATTGTACCCAACTATTAATTTTGTTTAAATTTTGGCATCAACCTGAGGGAAGTCGTACAAGAAATCATATATTATTTCGTTTACCTTTTCATAGGACTAACTATAGTCATTTTAATGCTATATCAAGAATGATGCGGTTGGCTAACCAGCTACAACTGAACCATAATTTTGATTTATTTACTATTAATTTAATTAATTTCAAAAGGGAGTTACGTAGAATTAATCTAGTGTAAATAATTAATATTTATTTGTAATTACTCTAGCACTAGGATAAATTTATTTTGTTGTCGTTATATCTAACTGTATTCTAATTGAAACACTTTAACTTTGTTTGTATAACACTGTATTTATTTTGTGACTATAGTTTCGGTAACTAAACATACCATTATCAAACATAAAGACTTTATGTTTGATAATGGTACGTTTAGTTACCGAAACTATAGTCACAAAATAAATACAGTGTTATACAAACAAAGTTAAAGTGTTTTAATTAGTGTTCAACATGTATAACGAAGTAGATGCCTTAAAAATAAATAAAATTCTAACTGTATTTATTATTTCTATATAATAGGTCTTTCCGTTAATAAAGTTTAAATAAATATGATTGAATCTCTTTTTACAGCTATTTAATTTACAATTCTAAAGCGGTTTTCCAATTAAAAATTTTCCTAAGATGATATTCTAAATGATAATGATGAAACGATATTGTTAACAAATCTAATGATGTCTGTAATTACTTTATTCAAAAATATGTTCAAGTAAAATTCATTAAACCATCTTTATTGGCAAAATGGTTTAATACTACACAAATTAACTTTACTAAGGCTAAAATACCTACGATCTATATCCAAGAAGATGACGAAGAATCATAGTAATTATTGTTATTATTATTATGTATTGTAAATTCTATCCTCAATAAAGATGTTTTCTCTCTCTCTTAACTTTATTAAATTAAAATAATATAATCATTTTAAATACAAAGTAAGCGATAATTATGATGATTGTGAATATTTTAAACACCTTTATTCGAAGAGTAAAGCGCTATATGCAAATTAACAAACTCGAATCTAATATCTGTCATAATGCTACGTCAGTTTGGAATTACATTAATGAAAACTATCAGTTTTCCTAGATATATGTATTTAATGATAGGTCTTGAGTAAATTTGCTTACGGATTTTTAATGTACAGGATAGTAATATTGGATATTACTCCCATTAATTGTTCAATACTTACTAGATGTTCTCAGCAAACGAAAAATCGAAAATTTTACCTATGACCCCTTTTTGCCCTAGATTATACGGTTTCATTAAAATTAACAAACCCGATGGATGAATCATACCAGTTATTACATATATAAATACGCCAACTCATAAGATTTCTGTCAAACTAAATCCTTTATTTGAAAAAATTGCAAACAACTTTTCCGATCCTCAATCAATTAAAAATTCTCTAGACCTTACACATAAATTATCTCAAATTAAACTAGAAAATAATATAAAAATGGTTTCACTCATAACTAATATGTTTTCGAAAATTCCTCAAAATGAATGTATTGAATTAGTAAAGATTATTTTAGATAAAAAGTAATGTTAACCGACAGTCCAAACCAAATTTATAAATCTACTACATATTGTTTTAAAGCACAACTTTTTTTCCATTTAATGATAAATATTATGAACAGAAAGAAGGCTTTCTACAGAAATATTTATAGCAAACCAAATAAACATCATTCTAAATTCCGAAATAGGCAAAAAACAAATACGTTTTTGTTATAGATATGTGAACGACATTTTAGCCGGCTTCACTGGGACGGACAGACACTTAAATAAGTTCTTAAATTTTATAAATTCTATTCATCCTAAGATACAATTCACATTAGAAAGAGAACACAACAAAAATATTGAGTACCTTGATGTTTCACAAATAAAGACAACCAGTTGCATTTTGAAATATTATATATAAGTAACCAACGTTCACTGATTCACTCATACCTTCTAATTAAAGACACCCTCTCAAACAAAAAGTAGCTTCCTTCAATGCATTGATTCATAGAGCAATAACGTTGCCTTTAATAGAAATTTGCTATTAAAATGAAATTCAAATAATTTATGCCTTAGTAAAGGACAACGAATATACAAAGAAAATAAGAGACAATTTAATTAGAAAACAACAAAATAATAATATTAACAAAATGTTATACGCTTGTCAGAAAGGAGAAAATATCATTAAAATCATTAACATTCTTTGGTCAAGTCAGTTTAAAAAGACGCAATATTTTAAAAGTAGCTTTTAAAACAAATAATATTTGTAGTTCTATTTTCAAAATTCATAAACTAGAAAAATTAAATAGATCAGGTATACATAAGCTAAAATAAATGATAAGATTGTAATGAAATTTGCATAACGCAAACTAGCCGTAACTTCAAAACAAGACTAAATGAACATAGTAGATCATTTCGATTAGATCGAACAATGGAGGTTTTAGATTAAATTAAATTCACTTGGCTTATTTCACAAATTAATAATTTATTCGACTAGTTTCGGCTCAAGGCCATTATTAAAAATGATGTACAAAATTGATTTTTTTGAGACTATAAATACTTTCAAGTAATAAGGGCATTTAATATTGGGGAATTTCATAATTCGTCCATGTCGTTGACAATATGTTTGCCTGCATTTACCGCTTTCCTTATTTCCAATCCTTCTCAGTGATAAAGTACTAATCCCTTATTACCTGAATACAATATTTAAAAATCATTGGAATTGAAAATATGGTTGGATGTGATGCAATGTCTAGCGAGATCCGTCGTTTGTTTATTATTTAATATGTCATTGTGGTGTTCTTTTGTTCTAGTTTCAAAAGATCTACCTGTGTGTCCTATATATATTAAATCACATTTAAATTCGTATACTCCGCTCTTTTTAAATTTGTTAGATGATGTTATTTTGTCATTAATGAACAATTTTCCTAAGTTTATTAAGTTAGTCAAAATAATGTTATTTTTTTCCCTTGTAATATAGTTTTAATTTGATGTGAAAGGCTCTTTATATATTCTAACCTGTTCCATTTGCGTTTTTCCAATTTTGTCACACTATAAAAATATGTTTGCAATTGCTTGCGTTTTTTCTTTTTAAGGATATGGTCTTTTAAGGATATTAGCCAAGTGAATTAAATTTAATCTAAAACCTACATTAATACAATGTTTCACCAAGATTAATGAGCAACAAGTATGTGATAAATCAAACAAATTCAACTTGTGAACCATTTAATTGAAAACCGGCATTCTTTTGACGGAGATGATCATCAATTTCGCCGACAAGGAAAATGGATTTACTAAGTACATAATAATTATCTAAGCAACTATTTACATATTACTAAAACGATTATTTAAAAGAAATGTTTGAATCAGCTATAAATCTATGATAAAATAAAAATAACTCTGATTGTAATAAATTTATTTTAGTATTATTCTATTTTTACTAATTAAAGCTTATTGACATAAAATAGAACAAATACATTAGAAATCCATACAATAGGTCCTAATAGAAGGCATACGGTATATGCGTGAATTACTACTATTTTCCCTAATTAGTTGGGATACAGTTATTTCGATAAAATTTCTTTTAACAATCGGTTGGTAATTACATAGCAATTACGAGTGAAAATGTGATTAAAAAGAAACATGCAACAAAAGTAACTTACTTGCTTGACAGAATGAAGGAGCCACTCTGATGGTTACAGATCAACTGGCTTGAAAAATATGATGATAAAAGTGAACAGAATAGTTATATTTCTGCCCACAAGGCAGAGAGTAAAAACCTATTTCACGTATATAAACAGTATGCGTGCAAATATTTCAATCTACTGGACACGGTTTATTATCCATTGTTAGTGTTAGAGCAGGTACAAGTATTACACTATTGTCACATCACACTTTTCTCACAATAGTTATATTACTCTTTTACTAAACTCCAGGTAATATTAAGTGATAAGGTTTTCCAGGTAATAAAATATTCAAATGAATATAATTGTAAATAAAAAAAATTAAGAATGCAACATAACATTTTGCAGACATTTTATATATTTTTAAATTTAGTTAATGAAATTAGTAATAATAAATAATTCAAAAATGGATCTGTTATTAATATCAATAACTTACTAAACCCTTAACTAATGTAATTATGCAATTAAAACAATTGCGTATTAATACTGTAAGTTAATAATTGATGAAAATTGCCTATGATATTATTCATGAATAAGAATTAATTAGTTCAATGATTAGACATAAATCATTCGATTGTCATGTAAATACAATAAACAACAATAATTAATAAGAAGTTATTCTATTGAAAATTGCTGTATTTATTATTATTTACACACATATTATTGAGTCAAAATAATTTACTCTAAAAAATATATTTTTATAACAAATTTAGCAAAAAATTGACGATTCATACATTTAACATTTATAAACGTAAATGTTGCGTATAAGTAAAATTAAGCGTATTTATTAATCAGGGTGGTAACTCCTTGGTATTCAACGTCTATGGAATAGTTTTTTGGGAGCCAGAACTATTTGCCATACAAAAGGGCGCCAGGTAAAAAATGAAAATATTTTTATTTCCGAATCTTTATAGACTTACTTTCAAAGCTAAATTTTATACCAATTACATGTTTAATAAAACTGTTAGTAAAATGTTTAAAAAAAGCATTTTACATATCAATATGTGACATCACAAATAAACACGGATCATATTTACTAGAGCAAATTTTAAAATTACTACCAATACGAATACTATTACTTTATGCTTTCACAGATGAGCTTAGAATTCGAAGTGGTGAACACTATATAATTAATACTATTCAGAAAATGAATAGTTATTTTCTGGTAAACTTGTGATAGTTTAGATAAGAATCAGTGTGGATAACAAAACTGATTTCATTGAAATTAAAAGAAAAAGTCACCGTGATTTAAGGTCAACAACAGAATACAAAAATAAAACAAAGAAAGAAGAAAACACAATGGAAAAGATAAAGCAAAAGTAAACAAAAGTAAGAACGAAGTGGAAATGGAGGAATTAAAGAGAATGTTTAAAAACTTGATGAAGAAAATAAGAAAAAACATAGAAGAACTAAAAGAAAAGATTACAAATTAAAGAAAGTAATAAATAATAACGAAGGGAAGTGGGAGCTGGAAAAACAAGATGTTAAAAAAATCAATAACAGAGCCAAAAAGGAATAAAAGCAAATCAGAAGAAATAATATTATAATAACAGACTTGGCAGCAAAGGCAAACCTAAAACAAGGAAATCGAGAATTTCTAAAAAGACGAAACATTAGTACAAATAAAAATTATAAGACGTAAGAGAAGAAAAAGCAAAAGAAAAAAGCAAAAGAGGATACCGAAAGATAACAATTGACCTAGAGGAGTAAAGAAGCAAATGGAGTAGAAGTAATTGGAGCTCCAAAAAACGAATAGAAAAGTAAATAAAAAAAAAGACATTACAAAGAGGAATAAGAAAAAAGTTAAATACAATAAAAATGGGAATAAAGAATAAAAGAAATTTAAAAAATATGAATGAATAGCAGAAATGAAAACACAGAAGTTGGTTCACCTAGGCTTAACTGAGACGAAAAAGAAGAGAAATAGAATGAAAGAACTGGAAGATGGGTACAGAGTATACTGAGCTGGAGTGGATCAAAGTAAGGGAAGAGCAGAAACCAGAACAATGTGCATGGAAATCAAAATGAAAGAAACTACATAGAATATGATTGTGGCAAAGGAAAACGACAAAAAGAAGAAAAAGAGAAAAAGCAAAGGAAGAACAAGTCATGGGAGATCTGAATGGAAGAGTAGGGCAGGATAACAATGCAAAAAAAGATCCATGGAAACGTATGGAGAGGCGATCAGAAACGAAAATGGATAAAGAATTATATAATTATATAAAGTAAACAACCTCACTATACTAAACACTAAATTTAAACACAAATATACTAAAGAAGCTAGATTAAGAAAGGAGGTATCAATAATAGATTACTTTTTAATATTCGCAGAAGAATGGAACAAAGCGAAATATGTTAAAGTACCAAGGCAAGCTGCAATAGGGAGCGACCACTACTTGGTAAAAGATACTTTGGGGCGGCATTTTTTATATTTAGTTTTAATTCTAAAAAACAATTTGTTAACTTCATAAGTTTGATTTCTACGAATTTAGAATTCCTATATGAAGAAAAACCAAGCGAGATATTTTATTAATAGAACTTTGATTAAAACACTTGGTTTGTT